>VMDR010012792.1:0-25970 GCA_007922815.1 Macrotus californicus | reverse complement strand
GTTTCTTAATTTCTTAGTTGTCGGACTTCCATACAGTTCGATTTTCTGTCAGTTCTGGTTGTTTTTTGTTTTAAAATTTGTTGTTGTCCTTCTTTTGGTTGTGCGAGGAGGCACAGTGTGTCTACCTACGCCTCCATCTTGGCCGGAAGCTCTAAAAATAACTTTTGACTCTTGTATTTTTAACATTGTATAACTGTATAAAATATTTCCTTTATGTCTTTATTCTATAAGTTTTCTATTTTTAAAATATCTTTTGTTAAAAACTAAGACACACACACATTGGCCTAGGCCTAAAGGGTCAGGGTCATCAATGTCACTGTCTTCCACCTCCACTTCTTGCTCTATGGAAAGGTCTTCAGGGACAATAACATGTATGAAAATGTCACCTCTGAGGCTAATAATGCCTTCTTCTGGAGGACCCCCTGAAGGACACTGCCTGAGGCTCTTCTTGAGGACCTGGCATTTTCAGAAATTATATCCCTGGTGGTTTGCTTGGTTTGTTACCTTTTTTCCCATCATTGATTGGCTTATAAGCAAATAATGCACTATTAATGAAAACTTTTTGGTGTTGGGGTCCATTATTTTCAAAATTTTTAAGGAGCTTGTGCAAAAGCTTCTGCTAACCCTTCACTGTGAATTTTCTTACGGGTTCTTCTTCTTCTGTGAGCTCCTTTTCTCTTGCCTCTTCTTTAGCTATGTGTTCCTGTTCCAGTTCCAACACTTCCTCACTAGTCATTTCCTAAGGAATCACCTCTAGGAGCCCCTCAGTGTCACACCGACCCATGGCCAGGCTAAAGTGCTTGCCGTTTCAACCACGGCCTTGTCGGTGTTTGCAGCCCTCTCATCCTTGGCAAACCCTGTGAATCAGGGACAAACCTCTTGAGGGTCTTCTTCCAGAGGCCATTCATATACTCCTTGGTGACATCACCCCAATCCAAAGTGAAGGTTTTAATGCAGTCATAGATATTATTATCCTTCCAAAAGTGCCTCAGTGTCTTCCTCTCTTGCAGCAATAGCCTGGGCAAAGGTCTTCCTTAGGTAGCAGGTCTTAAAAGCTACTATGACTCCTTGACCCATTGTTGGATCAGAGAGGTGGTGTTTGGAAGGAGAACACCACTTTGATACCGGGGTGAAGATCACTAATAAAAGGAGGATGCCCAGTAGCATTACTACAATAAGCAAAATCTTGGAAGATACATTATGTTCTGCACAGCACTTCTCCATTTCGCTGGCATTGCCATTCAGGAGGCATTTTGGAAGAGGAGCTGGGTCATCCATGACTTCTTATTGATATGCTTGAAGGCTCTGGGGTTCTCACAGTGCCAGATCACAAGAGGTTTCAATTTGTGGCCTGCAACATTGTCCCCAAGCAAGCCTATTATCCTGTCCTTAAAAGCCTTAAAACCTGGCACTGACTTGGCCTCCTTATGTATGAAAGTCCATTCTGGCATTCCTTTCCAGAATAGGGAGGTTTCATCCATATTGAAAATCTGGCAAGTAATTTTTTTCCAATCATCTTATCCAGTTTCCAAAAATTCCTCTGCTGCCTTCACATCAGCACTCACAGACTCAACACTCACTTTCACAGTATGTACTGAACGATTCCTGAATCATTTAAACTACCCAGTCAATTCATCGTCGTAGTTGGGCCCCACTCTTCTTCTGACAGTGCAAACACATGGCTTTGGCCATGGTCATCATGGTGCTGACAGGGATACATTAATGGTCTGGTCTTCAATCCAGGTCGTTAGAAATTTCTCCATGTCTGATAAAAGCCCTTCCTGAATTTTTGTAGTCTTGTTGCCTTCATTGAAGCAGACCCTTAACAGCTTCCATCACTTTGTTCTTGTTCTTAAAGACTGCAACTATAGTGGAATGGGACAAGTCGGACTGGGGAGCAATAAGCATCACTGACTTTCTACCTTCGTAGTCCTTAATCACTTTTACTTTTGTTTCCAGGTCAATCACTTGTGCCCTCTGCCTGGCAACATTAGCAGTGAATTTAGGGGCCATAATGAGCAAAACAACAGGAGATTAAATCAAGCACAACTAAAAATGATGTTCTTGATCCATTGGTGAATCAAAGAAGCAGCGGCACAATAAACACAGGAGGTGTGAGGCTGCTGCTGGAGTAACAGGCACACTGTTTCACAGCAAGCATTTTCATGAGTAGACAGAGCACACTCTAAAGAAATGATAAAATGCGGTATGCTAAATACATAAACCAGTAACATGTTTATTATCACTATCAAGTATTGTGTACTGCACATGATCGTACCTACTGTACTTTCTTTCATGTGACTGACAGTGCAGTGAGTTTGTTTACGACAGTATACCACAAACACATGAGTAGTACGTCGCACTGTGACACTGCAATGGCTGTGACATCTCTAGGTAGTAGGAATCTTCAGCTCTGTCATCGTCTTGTCGGACCATAATCACATATGCGGTCTGTTGTTGAGTGAAATGTCATTACGTGGCGCATGACTCTGTGTATGCGCTCTCTCCCTCCCGCTCCATTACACACCCCTCTCCAGAGCTGGCTGTCAACATTTCCTAGCATACCACCAATTCCATGCCACTATATTATTACGATCATTAATAAATAAGTTAGCAAAAATACCATTTGTATAGTGTTTAACAATTTACAAAGTACCTTTCATACCAGCCTTATAAAAAAGAATTTATTAGACTCACTTTACTGATGGGAAACTAAGGTTCTAAGAGATTAGGTAAACTGCCCAACATCCAGGGCTAAGGACAGCAAAGCTGGGACTCAAACCTGGTCCTTCTGAGGTTCTAAGTGTTGTGCTGTCCCCCTGCCACACTGCATGGAGACACAGCTCAGTCAATAACCCCTCTGAGCCTAGTGGCAGTGTCTGTTAGGGGTGGAAGGACGGAGAAAAGTTGGATTAGATCAATTCCAAGGTCCTTTCCAACACTCACATTCTGTGCTCATAATTCTAGGTACCTCTGCATTTCAGAATTGAAGTACTTCATGGAGTCTCATCTTCCTATTTCTCAGAGCAGTGATCAAAAAGCTACTTCACATTAATCAGGGTGGCAATTTTGTAATAATGTAATCCTTTTCTCCCTGTCTCCTATGTCCTTCAGTACAGAGACTGGAAAAAAAAACCAAACCAACCTTATCACCTGCTTTCTCACCTCAGTATAGCCCATGCTGGCTGCAGCAATGAGGGCCTGCTGGATGGCATGGCTCTTCTTAAACACCCCTTGCTGCTGGCCGGCCATTGTCCAGTCACACTGAATCAAAAACT
This sequence comes from Macrotus californicus, assembly GCA_007922815.1. NCBI lineage: Eukaryota > Metazoa > Chordata > Mammalia > Chiroptera > Phyllostomidae > Macrotus > Macrotus californicus. Next base: position 22,692 of record VMDR010012792.1, on the reverse strand, counting down.
TGACCACCTCCAGATGACCTCGGAGTGCCGCATGGACCAAAGCACACTGCCCATTCTTATCCAAGTGATCCACCTAAGAGAAGGGGACAGAGAAATCTGGGTGAACCAAGACTTGCAGCTGTGCTCCCATCTAGTCATGTCAGCCCATTGCACAGGGCTGGACTACTAAGAGTCAGTCTTTCCCATGCCCTGAGCCAATCACAGAAAATTTAGAGGATATTCTCCTACTCAGGCTAAATCACCACTGAGCTATATAACAACTCTGGTAGATGCCCCTCTGGGGAGAACCTCATAAGGTCAGGCTTTTGTTTTCACATCAAAAGAAACCAAAAACAAAACTCCCAGCTCCAGCTTTATTTTCCTTGAGGTAAATTCTCCTTTGTCCTTAAATAGTCCTTTTCTGACCAAAAATTGAAAGACTTGTAGCTCTCCTGGCACAAAAAAATTTTTTCTTTGAAATCATAAAAGGAAAGAAAAACATTTTGAAGCTCAAATTTTTTTGGTCTTCCAAAGAAGCAAAATATCTTATATCGTGAATCACGCATTTGACCACCAAGCTTTGGCAAAGGCTGAATCTTTCTTCCAATGTGAGGGCAGAAGCTCAAAGATCTGGTCGAAATGGCTGGAGGTACTTGGAGCTTAGTACTAGACTAAGTTCCAAAAGCAGTTTTTTACAGCTGCAGGGTTGGTTGGTTACAAGTTTAGGCTGAGAGAAGAGCCTGATTAAGATCAAGCTACCGGATGGTCCCTAGCCCTAAGGCTCAACAGATGAGGAGCCTTTTCTTACAGGCAGGTTATCTTCCAGTGGTAGTTAGAACATTGGAAACCGCGGTTCTCTATCTGATTTTCCCCAGCTTTAGGTCCATTTGTTAAATGTTTACTGTATGCCTACTATTTCAAGGTGCCACACAGGATAAAAAAGTAAGATAGTAAAATATAGATTCTGTGCTCAAGGATTTTCAAACAAGGCAGAGGAGATGTGACCAATATAACAAAAGCCTGCCCAACAAGGAAGTACAGAATGCCATAAGCAAAGCAAATGTGCAATAAAATTTCAAAGAATTCCCAGCTAGAATCAGGAATGAATTCAGAAGGAAAGGTGCTGTGGTCTGAATGTTTGTGCCCTGACGCCCCCCCACCCTGCCCCACCCCCCAATGATGTGTTGGAATTTTAACCCCCAAGGTAATGGCATTAGGAAATAGGGCCTTTGGGAAGTGATTAGGTCGTGAGGGCAGAGCTCTCGTGAATGGGATTAGGACCCTTATATAGAGGCCTCAGAGAGCTTGCTTGTTCCCTGCACGTGTGAGAACACAGCGAGAAGGCTCTGTGAGCCAGGAAGCTCTCACCAGACACCCGATGAGACTTAGCCTCCAGAACTGCGAGAAACAAATGTCGTTTATAAGCCACTCAGTCTATGGTATTTTGTTATAGCAGCTCAAATGAACTAAGGTCTATCTCAACTCACTAAGCTGGGAAATGATTAATTCTAGTTTTTGTCAGGTTAGGGTCCATAAAGGTGAAATTTAAACTACAAAGTCAAGAGGGTGTTTTGGGACCAGAACATGGATATTCCTGAATGCTAGGTTAAGTGGCCTGAATTTTAACCAGTAGGTAATGGAGAGTCATTGAGAATTTTCATGCTCAGAACTGTATACTCAAAAACTAAGGGGATGAATAAAAAGAGATTTGGTTTCTTGGAGAAATCGTTGATTCCAACACTGGGGCAGTAATCGTGGAAGATGAGTTTGGAACATCTTGTGATGCCAAAAAATATGAATGTGCCGATAAAATAATGGATGGGGGGGATTTGGAAGGACACAGAAACCAACTTGAAGGAGCTTCCAATGGTCAAATCTGCACCAATTTGAGCAAAATAAGTAAAATATCAATGGGTTACAGGTCACAGAATAAAATCAGTATCCAGGAATCCATCATGCTAGGAATAAATAAATACATGGGGGGAGAAGTAACAGCCCTTCTTACAATAGAATTCCAATTAATAAATGTTGAAGGAATGAAGGAAATAGAAAATCACTGTTAGGCAAACACCATAGCAATAAGTGATTCTTGTTGCAGTAACAATCACTGATGGATCCTAAAACTAGTGGACAAAAGCATGAGAAACAAGGTATCTGTCTACTCTCAAAGCATCTCCTTAAAGGATAACTCTTAATTAAAAAGGAAAAAAGAGTATGTTCTATTTGAGAAACATGGAAGACACTACTTTAACCAAGCAACAGAAGTTAACATCCCCTTGTGCCTCCTAAGTGCTGAGTTAATAAGGGCACAATACCATCTCTGTCGTATAATTGACAAAAATACCTAAACTTAACCTAATGATGAGAGGGTATCAGACACACTAAAACTGAAGAACTTCCTACAAAATAACTGGCTAGTATTCTTCATTATCTTCTTAATGCAGAAACCATGGGAGAGAGTATGAGGGTGAAGACAAGAGGACGAAATCTTAGAGAAGTTACACCAAGAGAAGGAAGAGAGAAGAGCAACCAGAGAGGCAGGAGGGGTACTAGGGCAATGTTACAAGTTCTGAGAAGTGTGGTCAATACTGCCTACAGGGTGAGAAATGAGAAAAAATTACTTTAGTTGGTGATTGGCAGCTGTTAGTGACTTTTGAGAGAGTAGCTCCATTTGCATGCCAAGAGGTTGAGTGTGTTCTTTTCTTAAAGACTGTTATTTATTAAGCACTAACTGAAATTAAAGAGATTTCATCTCTTTTTAAAAAGGCTTGCTTGCAATTGCTCTGGAAAGGAAAGACTTCCCTCTTTAAGGTGGAGGTAAAGGTGAGTATGGGTAAGGGTTCACAGACTTCTGAGATGGAGGCACGCTGAGATGCACTCGATCTCAGTGATGTGGGAGGGTAAAGTAAGTGTGACAGGGCATTGAGGAGCATACAAATGATTTACACATCTGCTCTGGGGAAAATGAGGGATTAACAAAATGAGAGCCGAGCAGCAGGAAAGACCCAGTTGAGAGTAAAAATATGAATTCACAGCAATAGTAATAAGGCCCAGTTATCATTCTGTTTCTTGAGGTGTTTATTCCAACGAATAGGACTTTAGAGATGGACCATCATGGTATCACTGTAAACATCTAATGCTCTGGGACTTCACTGAGAGTCCCTGGTCCCAGTTCCCACAGGAGTTTCAGGAGTCCCACTCTCTTCCCTGGTAAAAACACTGGATACCTCAGAATGAGGTCATATGTATTACTTATATTTTATTGCAAAACCACCAAAATTCTCAGTTTGTTTTCAGGACTGAACAAAATACCACAAGGCTACAATTTCCCCAGAGGCCTCCATTTTTGAGACCAGCGCTTTTCTTTCCACCAATATTTTGAAATTAAATTCTTTTATACCAGTGGCTCTTGGGATCCTATAAAGCAAACACAATTTTCAGAAAGTTTTTCAGAGAATTAAAATACATGTATACTAACAGAAGCACTTCTGAGTGCCTCTGGTCAGTTTGAGAATAAACAGATAGAATCATCTTCTCCCCACCCCTCTCCCATGGCAATCTTCAAGGCTAGGATGAGGGAGTCTGGTCTCTGTTCTTATCTCCACGGCTAACTTATCTTCTCTACACATGAAAGGCTGAGTCTGCGGGCACCATTCAGTTCAGACTTCCCACTGCAGTCTTCCTGCTCTTCCACTTCTCCTTCTTCACTTTGAGCTCAGCAGGGAATTTCTTGGTTGTTAGGTAGGGACTTTTTGTGGCTGCTGATAATGAGGTTTCCTAAGTGCCCCTCAAAGGTTTTAGGACTGTGTCCAGATGCAGCGTGGAACTGGCATGCAAACACTGGGATGTATGCAGGGCCTGTGCCCCCTTTGATCTGTTCCCTAATAAGGTTTGATGTGCTCCACTGAGATTCACGAGGTAACACAGGAGATAAGGAAGACTACAGCAGGAAGAAAGATAAAGGGAAGAGAGGAGCAACGGCAATCAGGCAGCTGTTACCTTGGCCCGTTTCTTGCACAGCAGCACAACGATGCTCAGGTAGCCCGCCGCTGCGGCGTAGCCCAGAGGCGTCAGGCCACTTTCAGAAGAGGCATCCACATTGGCTCCAAACTCCAACAGCAGGGCCACCATTTCTGTGTAACCGAGATGAGACTGGACACATAGGATTGGGGCATTATTTAAAACCTCTGTCCGGTAATTAATGTTGGCACCTCCCAAAATCAGCAGTCTGCTGACCTAGAAATAAGCAAATAAATAGAATGCTCAGACAAATATCAGTCATATCCTTTCAGTCATCTTTTATTAAGTCACCTGGGACCCCACAATAGTGCCTAGTAGCATTTAGTAACACTTTGTTTTTATAATTGTTATGTGTTCCTTTTTCAATACCTTGCTTTTGGAAAGAAATGTAAAATGTCTCTTGGCCTAAACTGCTCAGTAACTAAAGCAAATGCCATGTGCACTGTCGTGCTGAACACAGTCTATACTGAGTGAACTGTGGGTCAGCAAAGCTCCTACCAGAACAAAGGCTACTGGAGACCGACTGCTCCCTAGAAGCAGCAGGACCAGACCCTACAAATCAGAGTCAGCTTACAGAGGGCAGAAGGTCAATGGGCTTTGTCTTCAATTCACAGAATAAAATATAACAGTTTAAAATAAATGATCAATAAAAGGTTAAGAGAAGACAGTCTAAGGCAAGTCAAAGATCAACTAGCCACTTAAATAACCTCCGAATTTTGTTTTTCACAGTTAACTCTTTAATCTAATGTAATTTACATGCACTTACCTTTACATTTGGAGTGTAGAGGTTCCGTAAAGATGCCAGTGCCATGGACAGGCCCTCTGAGCTGTAGGAGACCCAGAGGCCCTGGAGAATGGAGGATGATACACCAACTTTTTTACTCAGACCCTGGGGAAAAGAGATGGAGACAAACCATTAGCCCAGCTAAGAAGTGCCACTGGCAGTAAGTCGGTGACCTCCAGGTTTGTGGCGCTGATAAATGAGAGTGGGGTCTCACTCCAACAATGCCTGTGCCCGGCAACACTGCTGCTGGCGACAGAGAGTTCTGTTGGGACAAGCTAAGCTAAATTCCCTCTGTCTTAGCAGTCTCAGGCAGCAAATCTATATAGTACCTCTCTCTTCTGCTGTATCTGGGTATAATCCCCCCACATCTTTTCTATTGGCCTTTTTGAACCAATCTCTTAAGTTCAAGTTAGTAAGGCATACATTGTGACACAGATAATGCAGTGTGATCATTGATCTCCATCTCATTTCCTTCCTGGGCATTTGGGGAGACGGTATTTCCTAATCTCTTTTACAGTTATGTGGGGCCTATGACTGACTTCAGGCTAGTGAAATAGGGGCAAAAACACTATATCCTATCTAGGCTTGGCCCCAAACCCGTGTGTTTCTCCACACTTTCTATTCTTGAATGAGGATTCTGAGGCCCTTGGAGATATTACTACTAAGTGGAAGAAGCCTGCCCGATGGTTTGTACTGAACTGCACAGTGAGTGAGTCGTAAACCTTCATTAAGCCACGGAGATTCTGCAGGTCTGTTGCAGTAGCTAGCCTTCCGCACCGTGACTAATAACACGCAGTACAATGATGGCATCTGTTGTCCTCAGGAAAACACCAACATAGGTGTGATGGCCATCAGCAACAAATTTCCTCTAGTATGACTGGCCTATGTCCCGTGACGTTTACTCAGGTGTGCCCCTTTCACGTGAGCTTTTCCAAAAGGAAGTTAGAATAATATTTAAAAACATTTTTTTCTATTGTTAGGGCAAGACTTTCTCTCTGTCATCTTACCGTTCTGCCAACAGCTGGGTCAGGTGAGTGAGTTAAAGCAGGAAGTCCTGAGGGCAGGAAGATATTAATAATGAAGTTTGATACCTAATAAGTGGATCTGGGGAGGTATTCTTTTTAAAAACTTAAGCTACTACTGCTTGCTTTGTTCCTTGAAATGCAGATTGTTCTACTTATGTTCAAATTAGCAATGTTGTATTTAGCTTCTCTGAGAGACGTAACAACTCACTCCTCTGCTCAGCGCCTGCAAGTCTAGATTTAGTTTTCCTGAATGTAAGTTATCTTTTTTCTGCGTGACACCCATGATCATTTCAGTTACTTAAGGTACCAAAGACATTTCATTTTAAAAAATTATTTATTTATTTTAGAGAGAGGGGAAGGGAAGGAGAAAGAGAGAGAGAAACATTGATCGGTTGCCTCTCATGCATGCCCCATCTGGGGACCGATCCCACAACTTAGGCAAGTGCCCTGACTGGGAATCTAATAGGCAACCTTTTGCTTTGGCGGGATGATGGCCAACCAACTGAGCCACACCAGTCAGGGCATTTAGGGTACCAAAGAAATTCTAAATGAGAAAGCCTAAGATATTTAGAGAAAGGCTAGATATTCCCAGAATGTTGGGTCATAATTTTTGCTCAAGGAAACTTAGGTAGACTTCCACTCTGGTAATGGTGGATCTGGGTAATTTGTACAAACACTCCTGCTAAGGACAACTAAAAAAAGCAGTACAAAATTCAAAAATCATCCTCCTTGAAGACATGGGAGGACTACAAGTTTGAGAAAAATTGCTGGGCCAAGATCTAGGGTAGAATAAAGCCAAGGAGAGTAGTTTAGAGCTGCTTCCCCACTGGGTGTGCCTGCTTGTTGTATGGGGTTACCTAGCAGTATGTGTGACAACTTTGGAATTTTTGAGGCAATGAAACTATTCTGTATGACACTGTAATGGTAGATACATGATAGTATGTGTCTGGCAAAATTCACAGAACTATACAACACAGTGAACCCTAATGTAAACTATGGACTTCAGTTAGTAATATATGAATGTAGGTTCATCAACTGCAACAAACGTCCCACACCAGTGCAAGATGTTAATAACAGGGGAAAATGTGGTGGGGAGAGTGAGTATATGAGAACGATCTGTATTTCCTATAAACCTAACATTGCTCTAAAAAAATAAAACATTAATCAAAAATAAAAGTCTGGGTTATACTCCAGAACAATGAATAATGACCTCTGGAAGCAAGGCTCAGAAATACTATTTCATGTTTCAAGTTCCCCAGGAAAATCTAATGTACAGTAGTACTCCCTTATTTGCAGTTTTGCCTTCTATAGTTTTCAGTTATTTGTGATCATCTGCAGTCTGAAAACATTAGATGGAAAATTCCAGAAATAAGCAATTCATAAGTTGAAGCTGTGCGTCATTCTGAGTAGCACGATGGAATCCTGCACTGTCTGGCTCTATCCTGCTGGGATGTGAATCACCCCTTTGCCTCGTGTGTCCACGCTGTCTACACTACACCTGCCCCTTAGGCACAGTAGTAGCTGTCATCGTTACCAGATCGGCTGCGGCAGTGCTGCGGTGCTTGTGTGCAAGTAACCCTATTTTACTTAATAATGGCCTCAAAGCACTAGTGCAGTGATGCTGGCTGGCGATGTGAATATGTCACAGAGAAGCCATGAAGCGCTTCCTTCAAGTGAAAAGGTGGAGTTCTCAACCTAAAAAAAATTGCATGTTGAAGTTGCTCATACCTACAGTAAGGACAAATCTTTTTTTCTGTGAAATTGTTAAGAAGGAAAAAGAAATAGTGTTAGTTTTACAGTTGTACCTTCCACTGCAAAAGTGATGGCCACAGAGTGTGGTGAGTGCTTAGTTAAGATAGAAACGGCATTACATTTGTGGGTGAAGACACTGAACGGAAAACGTGCTCTGATGGATGGCAACGTGTTGCATCAGGAAAGACGTCAGCAAAGGGACAAGTGACACCTGGCCATTTACCGCAAGTTAGGGATGGTTACACAGATTCAGGAGTAGGTCTGGACTGAAAAATATAAAAATTACTAGAAAGGCTACATCTGCTGATGAAGAAGCTGCTGCCACATTTCCAGTAGAGTTGAAGGGTTTGGTATTGTCTGTGGTTTCAGGCATCCACTGGAGTCTTGGAATATATCCCTCAAGGATAAAGGGGGACTATTGTATAGCCAAAGTTGAAAACCACTGATCTAGATCTCTTGATAAATCTCAAATATAGAGTTATAAAAAGTGTCATACTATTTATACCAAGTTTAAAAATAATGAAATAATCCTGTATATTGTTAATGAATACATATCTACATCGGGAAAGTGCAAACTATGGATGAGAAGAACACATGTTAACTCAAGGGTAGAAATGATCTCTGAGAAGGTAGAGAAATGGGGTAAAAGGATACAAAGGAAGCTTCTGTTGCACTTGTTACATTTTTGTTTCTTAAAAATAAAAAGATTTGAAGCAAACATTGAAAAATCTTAACACCTGCTAAAAATAGTACATAGTATTTAGTTATTCAATTATCTGTGCTTTTTTACGTGTTTGAAATGTTTCATGATAAATTTTAAAAAGAAAGGAATAGGGACAATAGGGACATCCTCCTGAGATGTGAAAAAGAGAGGTAGAAATTGATGATGATATAGACTGATTTATTGGTGAGAGGAGAGTAGTTAAAGGAAGTCACACTCAATGGCTTTATTTTTTTCAGTGACTCATAAGTCAGGCTGTTTGTTTAATTAGTTAGCTTGGTTAAGAGCTAGAAGGAAAAAAATGGGAAAAGGAGCTGAGTAAGAATAGTCCTTGGTAAATGAACTTCAACTAAATGGTCCAGTAAATGGACCACAAAGCAGCACTGAGAATCCCAGTGAGGTTGGAGTAAATATATAGGAAATAAGTCTGAAATACAGAGCTAGAGTCTAGGATTTGGAGTATTAGCTTTATCTGTACCACGAACATGCTAGTCTCCTGATTTCCTCTGCTTGGTGGGGATGACCCTTTGCTCCTATGAAGTGTGGGAGGAAAGAATTTCAGTTTGATTGAACTCAACTGACAAAGGTGACAGGCAGGTCCCATTACCAGGCAGGATGTAACAAAATACCCAGATAATTAAATTCTAAGCTGATGGGTTCTTAAAGAGACCTTTAGGTTCAGATAACTAGAAAAAGTCTTTTTAGTATTTAAAACTATTGCTCAGGCAAGTACTAAGTAATTTATGTTTGAGTTTCAGTTATATTTTATGTAATATTAATAATTAAATGTACTTGCTTATATCCATGGGGTAAATAATTTACTGTACAATTAATTATGCATATTATATATGTAGGTACTCATGTGGTGAATGATTGCACACACAGTGAGAGATGAATAGTAATAGAGACCCTTTCTTAAATATTTGTTAGAATCTAAATTTATAACACTATTTACCAGCCAGTAGGAAGCTTGCTCAGTATTTTTTACTTCATGAAGAAAAAGAGCAATCTCATCTTAGAAATCTTAGCTAATGGTTCAGGTACCTTAAAATTAAGGCAAAAACTAACCTTGGGGATTATTCAATGAATTTCTTTAATGTAAATTATTTACAAATATATCAATAACCCACTTGTAGATATCCAAGTGTCTCAAATTGATTATTACTCTTATCCTGGCCATGGTTCATTATAATAAAAGGATCCCAGTAAACAAATGGAATGGTGCCTTTTATTGTAGAGAAGGGGTTGGCAAACTATGGCCCAAGGCCAACTCCATCTTTCCACCAGTTTTTGTAAATCATGTCTTACAAGAATACAACCACGCCCACTCATTTATTTCTGGACTGTCTCTAGCTGCTTTTGAGCTACAACGGCAGACTTAAGTGGTTTCAATAGAGACTCTGTGGACTGCAAAGCCGTATTTGCTAATCGCTGCTAGAGAGCATGTGGTGTAATCTCTGAAGTGAAAGGGTGATATTACTATCTATAATTTATGTTTGTTAGTAAGTTTTATTGCCAGGAAAGTGATTTTTATTAATAATTTTAATCATAACACCTTGTGTTAGATATATGTCTAGTACTTTGCATTTTGTTATGTAACTTTCATATTTTATATGTATGATCCTTATAACAATCCTGACAGATATTGTTACCATTTTACAGATGAGAAAACAGATTGCTTAAGGTAAATGTCAGAGTCTGTACTTGAACCCATACCTTCTGATTGATGTCAAAGGATCTTCTTTCTACCTTTGAGGTGTCTACTTATAGCATTTTTTCCCCTGGCCAATAGTTCTGGCAAGAAATGCTATAGGACTGATCAAGCGAAGGAACATTTTAGAGGGCAGCACTAATGGAGTTAATTTAAGAGCACTCCGAAATCCTTCCAGTGAGTAGACCCAAACCAGTGAAACACGCTGCATCACACACTAGACTGAAGTATCTCTGGCCACAATTCACAAACGTCCAGAGAAGTGAAATCCATAGAGATAAAAAGTGGGGGAAGCATGTGGAGTGGCTTCCAATGGGCACCAAGTTTATTTTTAGGATGATGCAAAGGTATTAATAGTGATGACAGTTACATAACTAAATACACTAAAAGTCACTGGCCTAAAATGGGCGAATTTTATGGTATATAAATAACACCTCAGTAAAGCTGTTAGAGGCAAAAAGAATGAAACAGGCTACACAGCCAGGCAAATCTCCAGAATTACCCCCAAACCTCATCTTTTTAGAGGGGATTAATGGCATTATTTGTAATTTTTCACAAAGAAAGATAAAATAAGGGAAATTTAAAATTAATTGGAAAGAAATAAAAATCGGACATTATCACTGATGATTAGAAGGTCTAAGTAGTACTGGTTATAAGAGGAGAGACTATTTTTGCTTTTTCACAACCTCCAGCTGAAGGGCACTGAGAAGTCTAGCAGCCCGGGAGAAGCTAAAGCCTATCAACAGGGAGCATTCTGCATTTAAAAGACCCTAAAAATGTAGCATCGGGAAAACCACAGTCCGAGTCTGCCTTCTCCAGCTCACAGTCATGTCCACACCTATGCTGTGCAGCCGAGTACTTCTGGCCTGCATCACACAGGGAGCCAATCTTATCTCAGGCAACCGTGTAGGCTGTGGCAACGTAAGATAAGACTGTGTGAGTGACAGGGTTGTATGGTTAAAATGTAGGTCTCCGTGTGCTGGATAAAGTCACAGTGGGTCAAACAAAACTTCCTATCATTTATCTGTTAATGTGGTGTTTATTTTATGGTGCAGAAAAGACAGGAAAAATTTCTTTGCATCTAATACCAGGCAGATGGTGATACTACCATCTTTAAGCTTAAGCGTTTAAAGTGGTGATGCTTAAAAGCTAAGCTTCCTATCTAATTGAAGGATAATGATCTCAGAGTTTGTTTAAGTAGCAGATACTTTTTGGTCCATTTGAAACTGGAATGAGCAACCTTACCTGTTATTTTAGTCCCACTCTGCTCCCACTGAGTAAGGTCACTGGGTGAGATCATTTTTAGTACAGTGATTTGTTAGATAAGACAATTATGATTTAAATAAAGGGCCTGTCATTGCGGGTTCATGTCTGTCTATCTGATGAACAGCCTTCTCTAGCTGTGTGCTTATGTGCTGGGAAGAATCTGCAAGGCTCTTGGAGTTGCCCTTATTGTCATCTTTCTCTCTGAAGAGAAATATTTTATCTTTGACAGTATCTCCCGGAGGAAGTCCAACCCAGAGAACTGTTTACAACACTTGCATCTCTCAATCCTGAGTCAGGAAAAGGAGTCTGGAGAGATCGCAGGGACTGGAAGTAGCAGACTTCTAGCAAACTGTGGGCTAGAAAAATCGGGAAAACATTTCTTCCGCGACCTTTGTGTTTTCACCCCATACTACTATGAACACTACAAACTCCTTGAGATTAAGGGGCTGCATCCCTCTTGTTTCTGCAGCCCTAGGACCTAAGACAATGCCTCCATCAGAGCCGAGGAAATGAACGCATACGTGCACAGCGAGTGATGCGCCCTCCTCTGGGACCTCCATTCCAGCCTGGGGATGTTGGGAGACGGAAGCTGATGCTGTAGAGTACTTAAAAGTTTTGAAACTACTGGGAGAAAAACTGAGATTGTGAGAGAGAATGGGAGAAGTAAGAAGCTCAAAGGAAGGTTACTGTTGGTTCCGGACAGTTTGAAAATCACAGCACTAAGAATATTAAAATCTTCACTGAAAGAATTATATGAAATTGAAAGTATAACTGCTCTCAGTGACTTTTCTAGACACTGTGAAAACCTGCAAGCAATTGCGACAATATGACTCCTCAGGAGATCACAGGTCAGAAATGGAATACACACGTGCATGCTGCTCACCTGAATCATGACACACGTACATTTCCTGGGAAGCCTAGCCATCCGCTAAATGGGGAGATGACAAATGTGGTTTTCTTTCTAAAGGCCTAGGGAGGAATAGGCCATACTTTTTTAGGAGATGGACCAACTTTGCTACAAAATTTCAGAAAGTAAGGACTACACTGAAATAACAGCAGCTTCATAAGCACAGTGTTAAGGAGAGCCTGCGGTAGAAGGAAAAGAAAAAAGCCTCTAACTTCTCTAATTACCTTGAAAATGTGTGCTTTGAGGATGTGATGTCCCAGTTCAATAGTCTGCTGTCGGTTTAGTTTTCCCTCTTGGCGGGAAAACCAGAAGGCAAGTAATGTGTGACCACTCCTGCAAAGAAAAAGAGACTCATTTTAGAAACATGAACGCCCCAGTTCTGCTTTGGTGGGAGACTGTTCAGGTCTAGCCGTACCTCCAACAAAACTCTGTCTCATTCAACCAGTTTCTTAGGGAAGGGCACCTACTATTGGGCAAAGAGTGGCTATTGAAAGGTTCCTAGCTTTTCCCAGTCCTTAACCCAAATCACAAGTGCGAATATTGCAAAATGTCATCTCTGGTTAGCTTACCCCCACCCCACACACAGATGATCTCCGTCAGCTGCTCTTCTTTCACCCACACTTGAAATGTCAGTTTTCCTCGGGGTCTCATCTGTCCTCTGGATTAGCTCATCCACCCCCAGAGCCTTCACCACCATCGGAATCCTCTCTCTTTCTCTCTGGTTCAACCTCTCAGCCTTAGATCCACATACATCCAACTGTTAATTGGATTCTCCATGTGGAGGTCCCAGAGTATCTCAAACTCAACGTGCCCCAAACTGGATTAACAATAACAATCTCCCCCCAGTAAGCCTTCTCTGATCAGCAGCTACCCTGTCCCCCAGCACAGAAAAAGGAGTACTTTCTCTTCAGAACTGAGAGATGGTGTAAACCTCCCGTACAGTATCTACTACACCACTAATATGCTTTCCTCTATGAACCGCAGGTTTCCTGAGGGCGTCCACTCCTCCCCATCTCCGTAACAGATCCCTAATCTGTTATGAATGAGAGAACCCCTTTTCTGCCTCTGCATGTTGTCTTATTGGCACAGGATGCCCTGAACTACTCCGGCCCTCTTGTAGTCGTGTGGCAGCTGGCCTAAGCCAAAGCCAAAGGAAGCACTAAGCTGAGAGAACTTTAGAAAAACAGAGCCTGAGCCCTGACTGAACAGCATTAGAAGCTGCCCTAATTTTGGATTTCTTGTTACATGAAGTAATAAGTTTATTATTTAATCCATTTGAGTTGGAATTTTCTATTTCCTCCAGCCCAAAGCATCTAATGAAATACTCCTTTAACTGTGAATGTATGCATGGATATATGTGTGTATATATTCGTGTGTATATCTAGGGTTATGTGTGTGTTTCTCTTTACACTTGTGACAGAAATTCTGAGTTCTATATATTTTCCAGAGTACCTAAGGCATATTGCACATAAAAATTCTCCATAAATTTTGGGAAGCAAAAGAAAACTGGGCATTAAATGGACACTGGGTCACCTTTGGGATGCACCTTCTTACCACACTGGCTCCAGCCTGTAAACTGCGGACATTGAGACCTGTCTCTCTGGTCCCCACCAGGTTAGTGGTCGGCAGACGTCCTTATGCCACTGGTAGCAGCACCATTCTTCTATTCCTTTCACTTGCAGTGTCATAGAAAAGGGAAACGAACCCAAGACCTCAGCTTCAAATCCAATGAGTTAATCCAACAGGAGGAAAAAGCAGCAGGTGGATTGTTGCTGGTCACACCTCTCTGCAAGGAGGTCCAAATGTCTACTGGATGACCTTCTCTCACACTGAACACTGGCTACTCTGTCAGGCTTAACATTTGATGTCTCACACTGAAGACTGAAAAACAAACACTTCTTCATTTCTTTTTAAATTTTTTTATTAATTTTTAGGTTTCAGTGAAGAATCTGGAGAACAGGGGATGGGAGAGTTCCCATCTTACAGGAGTCATCTCAGGGAAATTTCATTCCAATAAGATGGAAAAAAAAATTCTGCCACATTCTAATCTTGAGCTTCATAGAATTTCCAAATTCTAGTAGTTATTTGATCTGAAGATTAACCACAATGGAAGGGAAGTTATTTAATTGAGAGAATGTCTCAGACAAGTGTAGCCTTCATGGAACCATTAGTATCATATGAGGGTATGAGCCCAGGTTGTCTCATACTCACAAAATCTGGAAATTGTTACTGAACTTGTACTTATCCTTTTAAAGCCCTATTTAGTTGATAGGTTATTTTAATAGAGCATAGGTAAGTTAGAAGATTTTATAAAGTGCATTTATAAAGTGCCCTATTTCAAGTTCTCAAAACCCTACCCCGTTATTAACACTGAAATTACTGTAGCCTCCCCGGTGTAAGAACTGTACTTGAACGCATCCATGGCTGTGCAGAGTGACCAGAACTCCTGAATTCAGGCCTCTGACCCACCACCTATGCTTCAGGCCATTCATGAGAACACATGCCATTCAGAATTAAGGAGAAAAGGTCATGTCTGACAAGGAAATGACTTTTCAGTTAGACACAAAACCAACTTTGCCCCAGTGCTTTCATGGTGCTGCCATAACTAAGAAATCCTGGTAAGACGCCTGCATTTCTCTAGTATGCAGTTCCGCCCGCTACAGATAATAGTGCTTGTCTCGCTGTTGCTGATCAGGCAACTCAGGAGAAAAAAGAAGCAATACGGGCCAAGGGAAAGATGAAGGAGACCAGCAGTTCATTTCTCTTTGGAGACAAGCAAATTACATTACTCATGAAAGAGAGACTCTGATCTGTCCACTGGACTCAAAGCTTGTAGTGTTCAGGACACAAAGGGTAAAAGCAATTTACATTACATGCTGGCATTTCCATTTGTACCTTACTGTTCTGATAAAATATGTGGAAGAGGGTATAAGGGGGATAAATGGTAATGGGAAAAAATATAATAGAAAAATGACAAAAAATGGTGCCACTGGCTAACCTATGGTCCAAATGTGTTACACCACATTTGTCTATATTATTTCTACTTTTCTTATCACAATCTTACTCCTGAACTCACTTCCTTTTGAATCCTAGCCTCGCTATCCTCTAAGATGACCAGTTGCCTCTTATTTTCTTTCAGCCTTTGATGTTTCTTTTTATTTTCTCCCTCTAGCTTTAGGTCTTATAGATCTACTTACCTTGAAACTGTCTGTCTCTTCTCCTAACCTCTGTGACACTAGCCTGGTACTTTTCCTCCCATTTCCTTCAGTGACGTAACTCCTTTGCCTCGTTCCCCATTCATTTTTCTCTCACAGGTAGCTCTCATCTAGCCTGCTGGCTTCAACTCTCACCTTGGTGTGAATGGCTCCCACGGTGACACCTCTAGCACAAGATTTCCTTCTGCTCTACCTGACTGCTGGATCCCTCTACCTCCAAATGACCTGCCAAATGACATTGTTTGAAGGCGAAGCTTTCCCTCCAAATCAAATTCCCTTAAGACTTCTTTGTTTTTTGAATATTGCCACCCAGGCATAAAACCTAGCAGTTGTTTTTCTCTCCCCTTTGCACTCTCTTTCCTGAATTACTGCAAGAGCCTCATTCTTTCTACAGCCCCTTCCCTGGCCCATGCCAATAATGGCCTTAGTTTCTGCATTGTAGAAACCTGATCAAAATTCTGCTTACAATTCTTCAATGGCTTTCTATTTCTTCCTATACATAATCTAAACTCCTATGGTTTTCAAAGCCTCTTCATAATTTGCTCCTTGTCTATTTGTCTTTTACCTCCTTACCTTGTAGTTCTAATTCCAGACATTTTATATTATTTCAGAGTTTCAAACATGCTTTCCTTCTGCCTGAAATTTTCTTCCCTGTTTAGTTAATCAGGCAAACTATTTCTCATTCTTCAAGTCTCAGTTCACACCATCTCCTCTGTGAAGACTCCCCTGCCCGCCTCCCCTCCACCCCCAGAGAGTCAGGGATACTTCCCGTTGGGCCTTTGTCGTACCTGGTACACACCTCCACTACAGCACCTATGCATCTATCTGCATGTCAGTCTTCCCACTAGACTGTGCTGAACATTGAAGCCATGCTTTTTCACATATGTGCTCCTAGGTAATGGGCATAATTATCTGCAGAATGAACGAATAAGTAGTAATACCTTACCTTTGTATACTACCTTATGGTTTTCAAAATACTTTTAATACTTGTATAGATTTTCACAAACCCCTATACTATAGGGACAGGAGTAGCTACTCCTCCTAACACAGAGGAGCAATGAGATGCAGCCAGACTGAAGGACCGACCCCAGCGCACATGGCTGGGACGTAAAAGAGAAAACGGAAACCCAGGGTCTTCTGAGATCTAGTTCCATTACCACACTAACATGTTTAGCAACTTGGTTTTCATTTCTGGGCAAATTTGGGTGAAAAGGTAAAAAAAATGAAGAAAAATATGTTTATTTGTAGAGTATAAACTCTGAATTCTTAACATAATTAAAATTAACAACCATTAGTTTTGACATTTTTTGATTGACATTTTGGGAGAGAGCCTTAGTCAGTGTGATGTGATTTCAGGTATGAATGCACACATCTATGTCTTCTCTCTGTAACTAAAGAGGGTGATAATCAAAATCAACTTTAATGTGGGTTCATATGTGATTATAAAGACCAATGGGGGGGGGCTGTGGTGAGGAGAGAAGAATGATTTCAGCACAGTTTACATAATGAGATCATTTGGTGATTCAGTTACCCTGACAATTGCCCTGTCTGCATCACAGGGCTGCCTCTTCTTCTTTGAACTTAAAAGCAAGCAGTCCTATGTTCAAATCCTAGTTCTGTCACTTAAAGGCTTTATAACCTTGGATAAGCTATTTAACCTTTCTGTAAGACCGAGATAGTAATACCTATCTCTTAGGACGCTGGAGAGAACTGAGATACATTAAATAAAGTGTATTTTATATCCTCCATAGTAACTGGCACAGTGCTGAACTAAAGGGATGAACACTAACCATAAACAACTGAAACATTGGAAGACAACTGTGTGCTCAAACAGAACTTCAATGTGTGAAGGGTGAAATGTGGTACTTGACCAAAATCGTTACCTCTTTACCCCTTAACTCCACTACCTTTATAGCCAAAAGAAAATCCAAGAATCAGGAAAATTATTGGGCTTGGGTGCCATTCACTGTTAAGTCAATGCAGGAAAACTTGGTATGTAACTTTTAGGCAGAAAGGATTGATAAGGACAGAGCTAATCAGTCCTTAAGAAATAAGGTAAAGTTAAGCTAACAGGAAGAACATAAATTTCTTATGCAGATAGAGGTTTTCAGGAGGATACTATGCCTTACATTCAAGGTATATTTGATTTTAGATATCTGGGGAGAGAATCACACACAGGTCAGAGTTGAAAATTCTTCCCTTTGCACTTTCCCCTGTCCCCTAATACACATATATACATATATCAGATAATATATTTGTGTATTAGGGAACAGGGAAAAGTACAAAGGGAAGAATACACCTGACAAAAGGCACAGAGGTGGTATACAGAATAGCAGAGAGAAGATTCTACCTCCACTCTCATTTGCAGCCCCTCCATATGGATTATTGGAGACAAGTGATACTCACTCTTGGACAACTATGGATTACAGAGCAGTGTGGAGCTATCCTTACTGATGACCCCTGTTTTTCTATACCTCAAGAGCTGAGAGCTATGAAGTCTCTTAGAGGAAAAAACCCTTTCTAAAGCAAGATTCAACCTCCCTCCCCACTGCCCATTTAACAGTTTGGAATTTGAATGACAGTTGTTTTATACAAAACATACAATGGCTCTATGTTTGTTTCTCTAATAGATTTTCACTTAGCACTCCAGGGAGATAACCAGTCTTAAAGTTTCTATTTGTAGCACTGAAACATGCTAAGAGATGGACTTAAATATTTCTAGCATGCATGTTTTTTCCTCCATTGTTCTAGTCGTAGTCACTAATGTGTAGTCACATAGATTTCATGAGCTCCTACAATGACAAACTTGATATATAACACACTAGTGTTTCAGAGAAACAATACTGAGGTGTTTTGATATTCCTCTGTGTAGGGCTCAGATGTGATGAAATGATACAGTTATAGCCAGCTGGCAAGGAATTACTTGCAAGCTAAAGTCTATCTTATTTATCTTACAATTTGGACTGAAATAACGTATGCTGCTCTGAAATGTCTTTATATTATAGTGGTAAGTGTGGGGAGTTATTTAGGGAGATCTAGTGAGATCAGAATTATGGGGCAGAGATGGGTAGCTGCCTACAAAAGATTTGTGCTCCCTTGCACAGCCAAGAGCTGTTGTGAATGGCTCCTTTGCTAGGGTTCGAGAGTGTCATGTGACTGAGTTCTGGTTAATGGAATATAGGCAGAAATTACATTCATTGCTTCAGACTTCGCCCAGAAAAATTTCCTTGGACTTCCACAACCTTACTGTCTTTTGTTTCTCCTTCCAACTCTAATATTACCCTTGTCAGTTATTATTTGGGTCATCATTTTATTCTAGCATTTAGGTATAACTATTCTGCTATCATGCTCTTAAGCTTCCTGCTTTATACTCTGAACTTGGGTGGTCTTGTTTAGTCCTGTGGTTTCTACTCTCAGTTATTTGCTGATAACTTCCAAATCCATAACTCCATGCCTGAGCTTTCCCTTTTCCTATTTTCCAAAGTCACATGCCTAAGAATATCTGTGCATCTTCTCTTGGAGGTAATTCATTATACATGTTCAAAATAGGATTCACCTTCTCCCTACAGCCTGTTCTTCCTTCTGCCTTTGCTCGTGCTAGAACTCCTCCTCCATTCACAGAATGTTCTCAGTTGGTCAGTACCTTTGCTATTCCCTGCCATTCAAGCCAAGTGTTGAAGTCACTTTTGATCCCTCCACCCTTACCTTCCACACACACACAACAGACCAAGTACTTCTGAGTATCTCCAAAATGTCTCTTCCCCACATACCTTGCTCTCTATTCTCACATTACAGGTCTTGGCATTTCTCACCTAGACTACTGCTCTAAACCTTATCACTAGTATCCCTGTAATCTTTCCTCTCCTTCAACCTGCCCTCCACATTCCACTTGTCAGAGCTATTTTTCACATCACCAGAGTTATCTCATCATTGTTTCCTTCTCCTTGAAGTTATAAAGACCCTTATTATCTACAGAATAAACTGTCAGGTCTTTTTAAAAAACAGATTAAAAAAATTTTTTTTAGATTTTATTTATTTACTTTTAGAGAGAGGGCAAGAGAGGGAGAGCAACATCAATGTACGAGAGACTGGGAGCTGGCCTGCAACCCAGGCTTGTGTGCCCTGAGTGGGAATCAAACCAGCGAGCTTTTAGTTTGCAGACCAGCACTCAATCCACTGAGCCACACCAGCCAGGGCTGTAAGGTCTTAAAACACGGAATTCAAGGCTGTTTTTTCTAGTGACACTCCTATCATTCTTTCTGACCAGTGTATTACTCACTAATCACAGCTTCTCACAATTCCCCAAAGGCACTTCAAATCTTCACACTTGCTGTTGCTCCTGCCATCACTTTTACTGCCTGCCTACAATGCTCTCCCACTTCAATGCTGCTTAATAAACTCATCCCTCAAGGCTGAACTCGAATGCCACCTCTTATGCAAAGTATTTTTTCTTTGTCTAGGTTCCTGTGGTACTTTTACTATGGCACTCTTGTTGGTTGCTGTGCGTCTGACTTCCCTTTGAGGGCAATGGCTTTAATACTGGGAATGTGCTATTCACTTAAGTTTCTCTAGTGCACAGCACAGTCCTTGGTGTAGAGTACAAGGTTCATAAATGTTTCATGAATGAATAAACGCTAAGCAGATGGGTTCCAGGAAGAGCAACATGAGGACTTCTAGATCTCCCTTCCAATTCACTACCCAGCTCAGCCTTGAATTTGCAGGCATCTCTGCTGCTATTGTTCAGCTGTGAAATGAGTGTGCCGATGACTTAAATATTGAGAATAGATTGACAATCCTGATCTTTTCACCTCTCATCTTAAAAATTCTGCCTGCAGTTAAACTTTGGTGATTGCTGCCTTACAGTCTGCTTGTTGCTATCAATTCTTAGCAAATGACACCCACACATCTTTGCAAAAATTCTCTCCTTCCTCTATAGCTATCTGTCAGGAATTACTTTGGCATGTTCTTCTCATGGAGCCTGAATACAAAATACATTTCTAGTCAGCTTGTCTTACTGTTCCTTATTCAATGTGGAAATGAGAGCCTGATGAAAGTAAACTGTAAGTAGCAGGCTTTATGTAAATTATGCTCAAGATCTACCTTTGTAGACATGGGTGGAACAACATTATTTCTTTTTAAACATGGACTTGCGGAGTTTTACTGCTTTATCCCACTCTGCCTTAAAGCTTCCTATTGCCCTTCTGTTCTGTTAATGCATCACTGACCTGAGGAAAATGGACGCCTCTCTTCCGACAATGAACTCTTTAGGCAGCTGGCAGGGCCTCATGAGGCAGAAGAGCTATTGAATTGTTGCAGTTTGAAACATCAACAGTAGGCACAGGAAGATTTATCACTTCTCTCTTCCTCTTCCATGTTCCTTAGCTCTTTCTTTATACTACTCGTACAGCGCTCTGCTAGTTATAAATGTGTCTGTCTGTTAAAACCACTAGGTCCTGGTAGACAGATCTATCTTATTCATATTTGTAGCCCCCGCAGTGCTTGTTAACACAGAGCCTTGAATACATTACATAGTAAGTGCTCACTGAATGCTTGCTGAAATGGTTATCTTCGCTTATTACTGGCACCCGGTGAAAGAGTGAACAAGACACTGTCTTTTGGACAATGAGAAGAGTTTCTCAGATATTTGCCGTTGCAAGCTTAAAATTAGTACCTCTTACCATTCTTCTGTTCACTAATTAACTCATTATAAAAAATGTGTACTGAGTGCTTACTCTGGCCAGGCACTCTATGCATCATTAGGAAGACTAAGATGAGCATGACAGAAAACGTTACTGTCCTCACTTGAGCTCCCTGACATTCTGGAGGGGAACGTAAACAAGCAAGGAGTATTTGCATATAATGAATTAATAATAGATAAATGTGATAGATGTTAGAAAGTAAAAAGGCTGCTATGACAAAGAAAACCACAAGAGACTCACTTAGATGAGGTGACAAGTGGAAGTCTCTCTGAGGAGGTGGCACTTAAGCTGAGATCTGAAGGAGGCGTGAGATCTTGCCATGTGAGGAGCGAGGGAAAGTGAGTTCCAGATGGAGGGGATTGTTAAGTGCAAAGGCCCAGATGTGCGAAGGAGCTAGCAAGTTCTAGGAACTGGCAGATGACCAGTTATGACCAGAAAATTGTGCATAAGAGAGAGAATGAATGAGCTCAATTTAGAGAGGTAGGCAGAAGCTATCTTCGTAATATAGGGCTTTTAAAAATCTGTAGTTGATTTTATTCTAATTACAAAAAACTACTGAAGGATTTCAGAGGAGGTTACATGATCTGATTTGCGTTTTTAAAAATCACTTTGGCTGCTGGTGAAATAGATTGAAGGGGAGACCAAACAGGATGCTAAAGTAGTCTACATAAGAGCCTAGAGATGGAGATAAGTGGATCCTTATAAGTAAAATCTGGACAGAACCAACTAGATTATACTACAGTGAATACATGTTTCACAGCCGTGGGTCCTTATGGTTAAGAGAACAGAAGACTATCAGAGCTGATTTTACCAAATGTGGAGATCTATCTGCTTTTGAAAGTCTCCAGAGACAGCTGAGTAAGTTGTTCTACTTACAGAAAGGACAATGTGCTGTCATAGCCCACTAAGCTGGCAATATAACTCCTTCTGATCGCTGTGCCATTAATCTTAGTTTGACAACCTAGAAAAGCCTGTGGAATTCCATCTTTTCACTCAGCCAGTGTTGCTTCAGAGACTCATTAACAGGACAAATTAGCCTCTATTTCCTATGCAACATTCAATACAGAAGTCCCCTCTTATCCAGGGTTTTTACTTTCCACGGTTTTAGTTACCTGCGGTCAACCACTATGAAATTATTAAATGGAAAATTCCAGAAATAAACAATTCATAAATTTTAAATTGCATGCTGTTCTGAGTAGCGTGATGAAATCTCATGCTTTCAAGCTCCATCCTGCCCAACATGTAAATAACCCCATGGTCCACTGCATCCACACTGTACATGCTACCTGTCTGTCTGTCAGTCAGTAGCTGTCTGAGTTATCAGACTGGTTATCAGAGACTCAGACACACACACACAGACCACATTCACGTAATTTTTGTTATATATATTGCTATAATTGTCCTATTTTATTATTTTATTGTTGTTGATCTCTTACTTTGTCTTATTTATAAGTTCAACTTTATCATAGGCATGTACATACAGAAAAAAAAAGTATGTATAGGGTTTGGTACTATCCACAGTTTCAACGAACCTACCAGGGGTCTTGGAATATATCCCATGTGGACAAGGGGGCTGCTGCACCAAAAACTGCCCTTAATCATATGCTCTACTT
>VMDR010012791.1:0-25977 GCA_007922815.1 Macrotus californicus | reverse complement strand
AGATTTTAGGGGTTACATTTTCAATATATGTACAAATAAACTTGCAGTATTCCAGAAGAGTTTCTAGAACAACTTAAAAGATTTTTTTAAATGTTATATTGCTTGGGAAGCATTGTAAAATACGTGATGAAAAACTTCTCAGGCATATTATATGGGTAAACAATTGTTGTAAATTAAATGAATACTCAAACTATGGGAAACCCAAGATGGCCGCTTGGTTCTTCCCAGGTCCCTGGCTTCATTATAGTGGATTTAAGCTGGACTTAAATGAAGGAACTGTGACCTGACATTATTGAAAGGAGACATCTTACACTATTTCCAAGCTAAAGAAGATACGTAAGATAATCTTTAATACCCTTTATATGGCTTATGTAAATGTTATACTAGATGCTAAATACAGAAAACAGACTGAAGGCAAAACTCTAATCATGATGGTTTACAGGATAGAAATGAGTCTTAGGGATTTTTTACAATGAAGGCCACCACAAGACCTGACAGTCTGCCATTTATCTACATTTCTTGGGAAAACTGAGCCTCAGCTGAAATCTTATGATTATTGTATTGCCCCATCCCTAATGGTCAACAAGATGATGTGGTTACTGAGACTTCCTAGGAATGTGCCTTCTTAGCACTGTGAAAACTCACTATGTCACCAAAAGGTTGGTCATCAATAGATTCTGTGGGCTGATTTATAACCTAAAGGAGAAACTGTGGATGAAAAAAATGGGTTCTATAGAAAGTAATCTCTCAGGGTGATATGATCACAAATTCCTAACTGGGCAGGTCATGGTGGGTAGTCATGCCCCAGAACTATAATTTCTTTACTAGGAGGCTTATCTTTCCCTCAAGCAAGCCCTGTCCATTGTTTCTATGCATCTAAGTTAGAAAACCTTTGAAATTCCCCCTTCCAATATAAGAGCACTCTTTTAGACTCCTCCTTTTAAAGTATCCAAGAGAGCACATAATCTAAACTGTCTTATAACCCAATCTCCATATTGCTTTCTTCTATCTTCATGTACTTTTCCTTAAGTTTCCCTTTTAATCTCAAATGCATTTTTAAAAACCCTGCAAACTGTCATTCTCTGAAGCATTTATCTCAGTCTGGTGAGATCTTGTTTCCAGGTATATCACCTGTTTGACTCAAATAAATCTATGAAAATTCTCACCAGGTATTGGCATTCTTACATAGACAACTGTTTGAGGTGAAAAGAGACCACGTGGAGCTATACCTTTATCCTATGTTCCCATTTAAGCAAACAAACTACCCAGAAAAGACAATTTTGCAAAGACTTTTTTAGTTTTTAGTATGGTTTCACCACCATTTTGATCATGATCCCACTGGAAAAATTCAGTTTTAACATCCCAAAGTACTATCGAAATTACTTCACAGTACTGGAGTATTCCTATCATTTAAATATTACTTTGAATAAATAGACAATTGCCTGCAACAAAGACGTGTGGTAATAGAAGAGTGTAACACTAACTTATTTACTGTAATGAGTTTTGGTCTGTAACCAGACTCTGTTAATTGGGAGCCATTTCCAGCTGTCCCTTATCCGATAAGAATGGTATATTAGTCTCACTACCATAACATCCCTTGTGATAAAGTGGCTGCCTTCTAACTATACACTGGATTGTCAGAAGTTCTGTTTCCAGATACAGAAATCACATGACACAGGGAGCAGTGGGGGCTGCATGTAGTATCTCTTCCTACTCTTCTCAAAGAATTTCTCTGTCCTTCATTTCTTCTCTTCAGACAACCCTATTGGTTATGTCCAGGACTCTGAGCTTTCAGGCACCTCTCAGGGCACACTACCATGGTGGTGTTAGGTGCTGCCTTCCCTCCAGTTGCTTGGAGATCAAGGCCTGCTCCAAACACTCAGAAAGTGGCTGATCACTGAAGCCATCTTTGGACTTTCAACCAGCAGAACCTAAGGAAACTGAGACAATTCTGGGGGAGTCAAGCACAGTAGGTGAGAATTAGGAGGCTGGTGTAGGACCCATATGAGTAGTGATGAGTGGGACCCAACTTACACAAGAGCAACAACAGAAATTCAACCCCTGCTAGGTCAAGAGCAAGCAGAACAGAGGTGCCCCGTGGGGCAATGGATGGTGACCGAAGGTAGGTGTACAACTCCCAGGTAGGCCTGCTAGGAGAGGAAACTATCAGGGGTTCTGCTGGGGGTGCTCTCAACCAAAGAATCTCATAGTTACCTTTGTTGTTTCCTTCACCTTCATGGTGTCCTTCTCATGTCCATGTGGATACTGAGTTCCCAAAAGCTGCATTAGAATTTGCCTTTTTCTGGGAGACAGAACTAGCTTTGTCTTCCCTGGGACCTTCCTTTTTTTCCATTGCTGTATTTCCAAATTGTTCCCTGGAGCACCAGCCCAGACATTAACTAGGCATTAATATGAAAATATCTCTGCCTCTGTCTCTGTCTCTGTTCTCTCTCTTATACATTCCATACTCTGTAGTTAAAATATCTGAAAAATACCACATATTCTGAGAGTCACAAGGCATTTTACTATAAAATCCTACTAAATATTTCCATTAATTCCATAGCAAAGAACTTGTTCATTTAATTAAACACCAAGTTCCCCCAATTTTTTCCCACAGAAACATTTTGGTGGAATACCTACTCATACCATTTGTGTTGTGTGGAGCACACTGTGGGAATTGCTGAAGTGACAACAATGTCCCTCACCTCTTGTCTAAACCACAAGATAATTTCATGGTGTAGGTCACAACCAGATAAAACAGATGAAAACAGGCCAGAGGAAGGATTCCAGAAAACCAGAGGAACTTTCATTCATGCCATGTCAGAAGCAAACATATTTGTGATTCATCCCCAGAACCATCCTCCTGCTTCTGTATCCCCATGAAATATCTCTGCTCTTACCTGCAAATCAATCTGGACACAAACCAAAAAGCCTCAAGGCTGTTCAAAAGAACCTACTTGCCAGGAAATTTTAATGACAGAAACATAACAGGCCAAAGATTTCATAAAGAAGCCAGAGAAAGAGGATGTGCATGCCCTACTCAAAATTTAATACCTGCAAATTCCCCATGTCAGTGAGGAGATGGTACATCTCTAACCCTTTTCTACTCCAGGCTGGCTTATCCCAACATATCCTTTTTCATGTAATGCAGAGCAATTCATTTCTGCTCTAGCTGCTGTTCCCAAATGTGTATACTAAAACTTATCTAAGTGTTCAATAAATTAATGCTCCCTCTCATTGCTCATCCTCACACTTAGGAAACAATTTAGAGACAATTATCCTTTGTCTTTGCATTTGTCTTTTGGGGCTCTTACCCTCATCTTGCTAAAATATGTCTTCCAAACAAATGAAATACTCTTCCTACAAATCATTATGGTTAATTAGATTTTCTTGCATTAGCATCTAGAAGTGGCCTTGCTCAGACCTCCAGGATGTACCATGTTACAGTGCCTTGTACACATAGGACTTAGATCCTGTTTAGTAGGCCCTTCTGGTTGTCTTTCTGTGCCCATTCTCCCCTCACTACAGAGTACTAGAATTGTACTATGTAGGTTGGGTTTAGGTAGGTTGGGCACATGGCCACCTACCTAAAAGGCTACCTATCTAAATCCTCATATTACTAGATATAATCACATGACAGTTCTGGCCAGTGAGATGTGAGGGGAAGCAATGTGTTCAAGGGACACACTGTTTTCTTATAGGCAAAGGAGATGAATGAGGTACTTTCCCTTCTCCTTTTATCCTGCTCTATTGTCTACTTAAATGAGACAGGCTGAAAGGGGCTATAATAGCACCTTGGATCTATGCATGATGGTTATGTGTCAGGATGGTGGATCAATAAGGTAAAGACATCTGGGCCCCAGATGCTGAGATGACTGCTAGACCTTCCTACATTTCCTATCCAGACTTTTATAGAAGAGAGAAAGACTTTTATCCTTTTTAACCAGCTAGAATGGAGGATCTCTCTATAACAGCAGCCAACCAAAAGATTTCCTTCCTTCCTTCCTTTTTTCCTTTTTCCTTCCTCTCTTTATTTGTTTTTTTATCCTCAAATTTCATGCAGCTAACATTCTTGCTGTTTGCTAGATACCGTGCTAGGTGCCAGGACCACCATGCTGACTAGGACTGAATCCCTACCCATGAGAAGCTCATGGTATGAACAAGAATAACCAGCTATTTCAATGCACTATATTAAAGACAATGGCAGAGTCACAGATATACAGCTGTGGAAAAATAGGTAAAAAAAAAAACAGGAGCTAGGGCTGAGCGTTGGAGCAGAGAAGCTCTGACTGCCTCTACAAGGATAAGCAGGAGTTAGCCAGACAAAGAAATGTGAGGGTGAGCAGGGATGCCATCTGAAGAAAATACACATGTGACCAAAGGTTTGGAGGAATGAGTAGGCACAGGCCCCACATGACAAGCCAAGAAGCTTGGTGCTGTAGCCACATAGAGACAAGAAGAGAGAAGGCTAGGAGAGATAGGTACAGCCAAGTCACAAAGCTTCCTACACCTTGCTCTGAAGGTTACCTTGTACTTTGAAGGACTTGTACATGTACTTGTACATGTAAGTTCAACCCTTAAAATCTTCTCCATAAAACAAGCTGTCACCACCAAACAATCAAGCAGTAAATGCCAGCTGGGATTCCTTGGGAGTCCTATCCTCTCACTTTAAAAATTAGGAAGCTATAGCCTTGGGAGAAAAAGGTGGCCCAAGATCTCAACCTAGACAGAGATAGCACTAGAGTCTCCAGGCCATCTCCCAGCACAAGGAACTTCTACTGTGCTTGCTGCCTTCTCCAACTTGAGCAAGTCTGAGTAGTGACCCCCTGAAAACTACCCTGCCAAGAATATTCCACTGACTCCACTGCTCAGTAACACAAAGGGTTAGCCTCCCATTTTAGACTCTCCCACTGACGTCACACAAAGAATGTTTCTCCTTCACTCAATATTCTAACAGTTGTTCCAGAGGTGATCTACTCTAGGCCCGTTAATATTTGTATTGAAATTAACTGAAAATGAAATGTAGCTGCAATACAATGCAAATAAATTCAAAGAACCTCCAAATGACATCTTAGTAGGGAAAAGGGGGAGCAAGACAGATTCAACTTTCCTCTGGTAATGTGTGCATCAGAGGAAGACCCGAAATAAAGAAAAGAAAGACCTTTTAGGTATTTTAAATATCAAGGACCTATTGCTACATATTTATTCACTGATTCACAAATAATTATCAGATCACCTATTATGTTCCAGGCAGTGAGTTATGTACTGTCAAAGGGTAAGATAAAGGAAACACAAAGATAAATGAGACTTGGCTCATAGATTTGAGGAGAAATTTGTGGAGGGAAAAAATCCATCTAGGAAAAGACTAAAACAGGCTACACATGACTGGCATCAAATCTGGCACAAGTGATTTTCTCTCTCTCTCTTTCTCTTTTTTTTGGTTGTTGTTCAAGTACAGTTGTTTCCATTTTCCCCCACCACAGCCATCCCCTCTTCCCACCCTCAATCCCACCCCCAATTGTCTTTGTCCATGTCTCACACAAGTGACTTTATGCAGGCAGAGTAGGACATAGAAAGGTGGCAGAAAGGGAAAACACAGAGAAAGTAAGTAAACATAGACACCAAAGGGTAACTCACTAGAGGAGCTAGAAACTCAGGCCCTCGCAAACATTCACATTAGGAAGGTAAAGGCTCTTGGGCATCAGCTGACCTGAAGACTGTTTGTCCCCTTTGATTCACAGTTTACCTCATTTCCTGAGTGAGAATGCTATAATTTGCAAAGCAATATGCAGAAATCAGTTCTTTTGCAATTTTGGAAAATGCCGTAATTTTTGTTGTTTAATTCCCTTAATATTCTTGCTTCCAAGAAAAAAAATCAAAGACCACTTGAGCCTGTGATGAAAACTGTGTTCTCCTGATGTGTGCCCTGTGTGGGGGACCATCCGAGAGGTTTCCTAACACATAAAACAGACCACTGGGAAAAGTGCAGAAATCAGGCAAACACTTCATCACAGAGGAGAAAGTTTCCCATTTGTATCAGTTTCCATGAGAAGAGGCTTTAAACAGAGAAGTCTGCCTATGTTATTCATTTCTGTACTCAAGCACCTAAAGCAGTGCTAGACACATAGTAGGTGTTGAGCAACTATTTGTTAGATGGATGGATGTTCCCATTGAGCTGGCACTCTCACATACATATTTTATAGTGTAGAACATCTGACCTCCAGGCATATTGAACTTTGAGGTTTGTCCTTAACTTGCACAATTAGTACATTTTAACTTCTCTCCTTTGAGGAAACCAACCTAAGGAAAAGTTGCAGCCATGGTGCAATAAACTTGAATATCTGGTCACATTCTTCAGGTCACTGATGTAAGAAGACTAGAAGGCTCTAAGCAGAATTTCTGTATCTTTTCTATAAGGCTCCTTTCAACATTTTTCCTTGTGAAAATATGCAATCTATTTTTAATATGAGACAAAAATCTATAACTGACTTTCTTTTTCCAGAAGACAAGCAAGCTTCCAGTTTTCAACCCCATTCTTTTCTGCAGCTGTAAGATTTTTGGAGCTTCTGACTCAAGTAGCCACTTACATCTTCAATTTTCAGTCTTTGAACACTAATGTTCACCACAACGCTTTCTGTTTTCCAAAGACGTTGGAAAAAACAGACATCTGCTACTCAGTAAGAAAGGCTGTGATTGAAACCTGCCACATGTTGTTGACAGGCACACTAGATACCTGGGCAGCAGTGCTGAGAAAGGGAGCTTCCCTCCCAATGCCAGCAGACTCCTATGGCCTTAAATCTAAATTATAAAAATGCTTGACTGATGAGTCAAACTACCCATGGAAAGAAAACAATTCCTCTTCTGTTCCATAGAGTAGACTTTACCTCAAATTCCATCCTGCAAAATTCTCTAGACTCAGAAACTAAATGTCCCTGGGCTCAGTTTTCCATTGTGCGAAGGACACACGACCTGAGTTCAGAAGGCTTCATGTAGAGCCAACCCTGTGAGGCAGCTGCTCTGTGGTTTTCATACATCAGTCATCTTCTTGGCACTTTACTTTCCTAATCCAAAAATGGAAGGTTAATTGGCTTATTGATGTGATATGCATGTTTTGTGGGCAATGACTTTTTGTGTTTAACTCTTCTCATTGGCTCTTTATCTCCCAAAATTCTGATCTTCTAGAGGAGATTATATTAGGGAATCAAAAATAGCCAGAAACAAAGAGGAAAAGCAGGCAGACTCTCCAAGTGGGGGTGGGCAGGTCTTGCAACAGTGGACCCTGAAGGTGGCAAAACCTTGAAGGAACATGTGGCATGGTACACCTAGCGAGGTGGGACTGTTGACACTGGGAACCTGGAGTGAGGATTCCTGAGCCCACAAATGGTGCAAAAGCAACAGAACAATAGCCCTTCAAGGGACCACGCTGAATGGGACAGTGGGCATTAGGCAGCAACTATAAAGGCCAAAGACTGGAGAAAACTCCCCAAAGCTTTTGTCTACATGATACCCTGGGGATCTTAGGACTTTCCCTTAAGTCGTGAAGGAGAATACTAGTAAGGACTGAGAAAGGATTCCCAATCACATGATAGAATACAGAACAGAGTGAAATCAGTTATGATGGAACAGGGACTGATTTAAAGAAAACGATAGAGTGACTTATTTTGTGGAGTGAGATTGTTTGTAGAGTAGCAGTCACACCTGCTGCATGTGACTAGTGGGTCAACACATGGAACCCATGGGCATATTGGAAGATAACTTAAATGGAACTGAGATACAACACGTAAAATGTTGGGCAAATATCTTCACTATTTGATGTGAAACTGGTATGACAGGTGGAGGTTTTAGTCATCTCTATCATAGTGAAGAGGGCATTAACCTGCCTAAGGATGTGACCTTTTATATTTTTCTCCTGGATGGATTTAAGATGAAAAACACTCTTAAAATAGAGTAGGAAAGTTTGAGGTTCCTTGATATTTTGAGACTAAATTGTCTCTACTCAAGGAAAATAAAATGTCAAACAAAAATCAAGCAAAGTATTAAGGCTTTAATTCAAAGGAGCAAAATCTTTCTGTTATGCATTACAGGACGATGCTCTTAGAAAACTGACTTCAGCCTGAAGAGTATCACAGCCTCACTTACAACAACAGATAGAGCTCATTTTACAACCAAATCTCTCCACATAAAATAATACCAACAACTCTCAGGAAATGAGAAATCAGATCCAAAACATTTGGTATGTTTTCATTTGGGTGGGGGGTTAAGAGAGTGGTTAGATGGAGAGTCTGTGTGTGTGTGTGTGTGTGTGTGTGCGTGTGTGTGTGCATGCACACGTGAATGTGTTCTTTTGTAGATACACTTTAGTTTTAGTTATAAAAATGTATCGATCATCAGGGACTGTTTAGACTTAGAAAACTCCTGCAATCTAGTGCCATAGGCTTTTACCAAGGGGTTGGGGTCTGGAATGGTGATGTGAAACATGCTGCAGCCCCTCCCCCCACACAGACCTCCCACACACAGGACTTTAATGATCTGGGGCAGATTCCTTTACTACTCTGTCTCAGAAATGTACAAGATGTCTTACAGATGATAGATTTACAGCAGTTAAAACCAGTGATTGTACCTGGCAAGGAGCCCATAACCCACATTTGCCACAAATGATCTACATGTGGCTCACCTTCCTATCCTTCAAAGAGTATACAGTTAAAAATGCCTTCCCAGACAGTGCAGAAGAGCAAAACTATGCAGCTCCCACATCCTTAGAACGGAGTTCACTGACAAAGGCAAAGCAAACTTCCTTCAGCCCCAACTTCCTTCTGTCAGAACCAACTTTGACATGTTCTGATATACAACCTTTTTTCTCTAATTGCCCTATTTTATAAATCTCCTTCCCAGGTGGGCATAAATTTCCCTCAGAATGAGAAAGCAGACAGTCTCATTCAGAAAGTGAGAACTGAGATGTGCCAATTTCTTTAGTCCACTTTCTACTCATTAAATAGCAACAAGTAATAGCATTCTGAAAGTGGAAGGTCCTAAGGGCAAATTACAGAAGTAACTTAAAGAAGGGTGACTAATACCCTTCTGTAGAATCTTCAATTTAGCCACCAAAAAATAGGGATGGAACTACCTCTTCAGCCTTTAATACAGAATATTTCCAGATTAACCATCACAGGATATGCGTGGTTTGGGGGTTGTAGGGAGAGCAGAGGGCAAGTCCTCTTTTATGCATGTTGGTAACATTATGAGAATTACAATTCAAAATTGCACAGGCACAACTTAACTAGTTCACTTTCCAACTGCCATGTCTTTCTGTCCTGGGGTTGTAGGTATGGGGGGTTAAGCATAATCATTTATAAGAAAAACCTAAATTATGTAACCTGAAAATGAAATCCGACTTAAAGTGTACAAGTTAGTTTTGCTGCATAACAAACCATTAAAATTCAATGGATTTCAGCAATCATTTGTTTAGTAATTTGGGCTGGACTAAGCTGGCCATGCTCAAACCAGGGCCAGACTCATTTGTACACTTCAAGTCAGAGGGATCAGTTCAGTGGGAAACTTGGCTGGACTTTTCCGCAGGGGTACTAAGTGGATACCAAGAAAGTATGAAAAACCTCTTAATGCCAGCCTTGGGAAGATTTTCAAAATATGAAAAAATAGAACTACCTTATGACTCAGCAATCACTTCTCGGTATACATTAAAAAAAGTCCAAAACACTAATTTGAAAAGATATGTGCACCTTCATATTTATTGAAGTGTTATTTGCAATAGCCAAGATATGGAAGCAACCTAAGTGTCCATGGGTAGATGAGTGGATAAAGAAGATGTGGTACATATGTACAATGGAATATTACTTGGCCATACAAAGAGTGAAATTTTAGCAACAACATGGATGGACCTAGAGTGTATTATGCTAAATGAAATAAGTCAGACAGAGAAAGACAAATACTATATGATTTCACTTATATGTGGGATCTAAAGAACCAAACAAACATTCAAATCAGAAACAGAGAATAAACTGACAGTTGCCAGATGAGAGTAAGGTTGGGGGCTGGGTGAAAATGGTCACGGGACTAAGAAGTATAAATTGGTAGTTACAAAATAGTCATGGGGCTGTATAGTAGCATAGCACAGGGAATATAGTCAATAATATTGTAACTCCTGTGTATGATGCCAGGTGGGTACTAGAATTATCAAGGGAGTCATTTTGTAAATTATGTAATTGTTAACCACTATGCTGTATAACTCAAACTAATAAAAAATTGTATTGAATGTTAACTGTTATTGAAAATAAAATAAAATTAAAAGTTTAGCCTTGGAACTGGCAGAAAGTCACTTCTGGTACATTTTATTGTCTAGAGCAAGTCAACAAAGTCAAACCATAGTCGATAGTCTTCACCTCCCAAGCTACAAAGTCATATTGCAAAGGGGTACAGCTACAGACATGGGAATAATTTCTGACTATTTTTGCAATTACCACAAAATTGGGAAAAGCCTTCTGGGTTAGTCTGTTCAGACTGCCATAGAAAAATAACATAGACAACAGAAATTTATCTTCTCACACTTCTGGAGGTTTGGAGTCCAACATCAATATGTCAGCACAGTTGGTTTCTTCCGAGTCCTCTCTCCTTAGCTTGTGGGTGGCCATCTTCTCTGTGTCTTCACTTGGTCTTCCCTCTGTGCTCACACTTCCCTCTTTGTATCCTAATTGACTTTTCCTGTAAGGACACCAGTTAGATTAGATTAGAGCCCATCCTCATGATCTCATTTTAAATTCATTACCTCTTTAAAGATCCTGTCTCTAAATACATTCACATTCTGATTACTGACATGAATTTTGGGGGGACACACCACCACAAAAATCCAAAATATCCAAAGATCGTGCGTTGATGATGGGAGATAAAATAAAATCTTATGTGCAAAAAGCAGAAGTCACTCTAGCACTGCCTTTACCTCCCGTAGTTTAGACACATTGCATACAGTGGTTTATCAGTTTCCTGCATCCTGCATCCCCTGCAACCTTTTAATCCATCATCTGCTGCAGTGTGCTTCCATTTAATTTCACCCTTTTGTACTAATGTAGTCTACCTTTTCTGAAAAGTAACACTCAACAAAGCAGAGTTCATATCAGAAGACACTGGGGAATCTCAGAATGCTCTAAATCTAGTGTATCTTTGAGAAATCAGTAAAGCCCAGGCACGTAGTGAGTGTTCACTATTTTCAAGACAAATGCTAGGATGATGTGGGGGTGCAAGCACTGAAGAGATGGCCCTCCCAACCCTCAAAGCACATACAGGATAGAGTAGACATAGGGCCCCCAGTATGACGGGGATTCCTAGGTAGGAAACAGAAAAAACACAGAAATGGTTTCTTCTTTTATGATGAAATTATGTCCACATGGCTAAAGATAAAATGAACTAAAAATGAGGAAACTTTGACCATCCCTGAGAATTAATTCATTTTTCATTTGTAAGTTATTCTCTGAGTGTTTTTCAAGACATCTGAGTGTGCCCTTTGTCCCTCTGGGTGTTCAGTTCAGAAAGCCCCTTCTTGGCCAGCACATTTGTAATGGGCACAGGTATGGAATCTGATACACTTCTTTTCCTTTGAGTCTTAAAAAACATCTGCTGCTATAAAAACTAAGCCTAAACATTGCCAAAGCAAAATACAGTGAGAGCACAAGAGAGCCCAATGTTTGTCAAAAATCTGCTTTTCCATTTTTATGGCAATGCCAGCCACATTTGGTCAGTATAGGAGAGCTAGCTAGCTGCCTTTCACTCACATACCTAGTTTTCTCTCTCACTTCTGCTTAGACAGTGCTTTAAGGAAGTCAGCCAAATACCTCAAGTCAGTGCCTTGCTCTTGAACATGAGTGTCAACCAAAGAGAAAAGAACAGTATACATGTCATAATAAATGTTGGAATAAAATTAATGCTTTTTTTTCTTTCAGAACTATGTTTACATTTCAACCTGTGACTCAGTAAATGTCCAGAGATGTGAAAATGCAGAGAAGTGATTTTTCTTTTTCTTTTTGTCTTCCAGGGAAGCATGACGGCATCAGTCAGTAAAAGAGGATGGTAACAGAGGGCATCTGTTTATAATCAGTAAAACTCAGGGATCAGGAAAATTAACACAGAACCATTTGGAAGCAGAGAGCTAAGAAAATTTAGAAATTCAGACAGTGCACTTTTAATGGCTAGATTCTGTCCATGACTAACCTTTAAATGATGCTTTCCTTGTTTAAGAAGTTTATATGTAAAGCCGAATTTAAACTGTGAAAAAAAAGATATGTACATCTAAAAGATTTCTTAGTGTCAGTCATTTTGTATCTATTATTGGGGAACCAAAGTTTAGGTTCCTCACTTCATAAGAATATGATGTTTAACCTTCCACTTCCAGGAGAATCCCCATATCTACATGAAAATGGATTTCAAAGTACTGGAGGCTGATGTGACCTATAAATTAATATTTTTCACATAATGCATTTTGATAAACTTACAAGCATGGAATGGATATATTTATTTACTTATATTTTTAAAATTTTTATTTATTGATTTTTGAGAGAGAGAGACATCGATTGGTTGTTACACTTATTTATGCATTTCTTGGCTGACTCTTGTATGTGCCCTGACCGGAGATGATACCTGCAACCTTGACATACTGAGATGACACTCCAACCAACTGAGCTGCCTAGCCAGGGTGGAATGTGTACATTTAATTACAGTATTTTGTCAACATACAAACATAGCCATAAGATTTTTATGCATAATATTGGCTTATTATGACTTAATTTCCTTCTGTGGATTTTTTTTTTTTTTGCCACTCAGTAAGACATTCTGAAATGTCCCTGGTGTCACTGTTCTCACTGTATGATCTCTGAGGAACGCTGAAGCTCGCAGGCACCATGCCATGGCGGCACAGAGATTTGGACTAGGTCTCATGATAGGAAGAGGTTGAGAAGTAAAATTACTGTGTGTCCTTAGAAAAGCAGTTACAGTGGACACCACATACTAGTGGCTGAAGATCAGGCTATGAAGTGAACCTGTGCTGCAGAACAACACATAAGAGCCACCCTGGTGTGTCAGCCATAGAATTTTGATTCTCTGGGATTAGGTGGGACATGGACAGACACTTCAGTCTGTAAGCCAGGTTCTTGCCTACCTTTTTTTGTATATGATGTGACTTCTTAAAACCAGAGCAAGATGAAATTAGACTTGGGCAGAAAGATGCCTATGATAACCACTTATACCCATTTCTGAAGGGTGAACACAGCATTAGAAGGTGCCTGTTTTATTTACTTCTTCCTTAACTTATGCAATGGAACTTCATAATGACGAATATTCTTTTAATTTTTTTGCTCTATTTTTTAAAATTATAAATTTTTTAACTTGTTCTGTCTTGGAAAATAGCATCTAGTATTGGCAGCTGAATGCAAATACCCATATATAAAAAACTGATGCTTTTGGAGAGTCACTTCCTCTAAAAACATTCTCAGCAAAGGTCTAACCAGTAGAAATTAGCAACAATCACATATACAAAGATGGAAAGCAATTCTACATGGAGTATAGTATGTCCAGTATCAACATACAATAGTTGGTCTACTTTATTTAAGAATATATAAGGCCTTCAAGAATAGAATGGACATATGTCTAACCAAAATTCCAAGATACATTAAAGCATGCCTGTGAAATGGTATCTCATTGTGGTTTCAATTTGCATATCTCTGAGGGCTAGTGATGTTGAGCATCTTTTCATATGTCTCTGGGCCCTCTGTATGACCTCCTTGGAGAAGTGTCTGTTCAAGTCTTCTGCCCATTTTTAACTGGGTTTTTTGTCTTCCTGGGGTGGAGTCATGTGAGTTCTTTATATATTTTACACCCCAATGTTCATAGCAGCACAATTTACAATAGCCAAGTGCTGGAAGCAACCTAAGTGCCCATCAGTCAATGAGTGGATCAAAAAACTATGGTACATTTACACAATGGAATTCTATGCAGCAGAGAGAAAGAAGAAGCTACTACCATTTGTGACAGCATGGATGGAACTGAACAGCATTATGCTAAGTGAAATAAGCCAGGTGGTGAGGGAGAAATACCACATGATCTCACCTTCAACTGGAACATAATCAACAAAAGAAAACAGCAAACAAAATACAACCAGAGACATTGAAATTAAGAACAATCTAACAATGGCCAGAGGGGAAGGGGGAGGGAACAGTGGGGGGAAGGGTTTCCAGGAACTACTATAAAGGACACATGGACATAACCAAGGGGGAGGGTGGGAGTGAGAGAGGGAGGTGTGTTTGGCTGGTGTGGGGGGAGTAGTGGGGGGGAAATGCAGACAACTGTAATCAAACAATAATAAAATATTTTTTAAAAAAAAAGCATTCCTGCAACTGTTAAAGAATGCCCTAAGAAATCCTAAGACACCCAGACTCACCCAACCTGCAACACAGTCCTGAATTCTTTCTCATCTCCCCCTTGGCTATCATATGTGCTGCATGTTGTCTCTGCAGAGTTCCACTTCAATCTTCCATCTGACTACAGTATAAAGTCTCTTCACCTCTCACCTAAGTGTTCCTGCTGGCCTCATGTTCATCTCTCTTTGATTCTTAAATAAAAATGAACAGCTTTTAGCATACCAGCATATTAGACCACTTCTTATTGTACAAGGGGAGCCCCAGTCATTTTAAGAATGGTACAAAAGTTCTGTGGAACTTGTCTCTGAGTTGAAAGGAGCTATAGAGATCACCTTGCCCAAACTTCCACAAAACAGTTGTATGTTGCCACAGGTTATTAGATGGAATGAATTAAAGTAATAAAAATTACAGTTTTTAAAGGTTCGAAACTTGTATTAAAAATCTCAAACATGAATATAGTAGACAATCTCCAAAACAGCTTCCAAGGACCCTTGGCTGCTTGAGCAGTTTCCTTCCACACTATCCTAAAGTTGTTCTATGTGACCAACACATAGCTAAAGTAATGCTCTGTCACTTTTGAAATAATGTTATTAAAAAAATAAAACTGTGAGTTCTGTCTATATTGTGTCTCCTCTCTCTCTCTCTCTCTCCCTCTCTCACACATACATACACACACACACACACACACACACACACACACCATTCACCCTTGGAGAAGTCAGTTGGCATGATGGGAGGGCACTCCCAGAAGTCTATAGAGAGGCCTACATGATGAGGAAGTTTGGTTTCTAGCTGACACCCAGCAAGATACAGAGGCCTTCCAAAAGTACATGATAAAACTCAGAAGCGCAGTTTAGCCTTCGGATGAGGCATCCAC
Organism: Macrotus californicus; assembly: GCA_007922815.1. Taxonomy (NCBI): domain Eukaryota; kingdom Metazoa; phylum Chordata; class Mammalia; order Chiroptera; family Phyllostomidae; genus Macrotus; species Macrotus californicus. The sequence goes on along the minus strand of VMDR010012791.1, from coordinate 10,683 downwards.
CCTGGCCAAACCCACCTAAGATGCTTCAGGAATCCTAACTCACAGGACTAGGAGATAACAAATGTTTGTTGGTTTAAACTTCTAGGTTTAAAATAGCAATAGTTTGTCAAAATAATAAAGGTCATATATGATAAGCCCACAGCTAGGATCGTGTGAAACTTTTACCTCTAAGATAAAGAACTAAACAAGGGTACCCACTCTCGCCACTCCTGTTTAACATAGTACTGGAAGTTCTAGTGAGAGCAATCAGTCAAGAAAAAGCAAATTAAATAAAAGGCATCAAAAGAGCTTCCTGGTTAATGAATAGTTGGAGGTACAGGGACAGAGCTATACCTGGATTGGGCATGGAAGCTCTTTGCACCTTCCCCCATACCTTGCTCTCCACATCTCTCCGATTTGGCTGTTCCTGAGTTATATCCTTTTAAAATAAACCAGTAATATTACAGAAGAAAGATCAACCAGCTTGAGGGTCAACCTCACTGAAGAATAGATCAACAGCAATTAAAACTCAACTAGAACAGGAGGGTCTATATAACCCAAGAAGAGGCATTCCTAGAGCACATAGCTCAGGTGATCAAAGAGACTGAGCCACCAACTCCCACAAGATACCTACTACATTAGGCTACCATACCAAGAATAAGAGACAGAGCAGCTCTACCTAGTACAAAGAAACAAACAGAGAAGCAGTCAAAATGAGGAGACCAAGAAACATGCCACAAATTAAGGAACATGAGAAATACCCAGAAAAAGAAATAAATTAAATGGAGGCAAGCAATCTACCAGATATATAGTTAAAAACAATGGTTATATGGTGCTTAAGGAACTTAAGGGAAGAATGGATGAACTCATTGAGAATTTAAAGAAAAAAATAGTAAGCATTAAAAATACATAAAAAATAGAAAAAAAGAATATATCTGAAATGAAAAATACATTAGAAGGGATCAATCAGGGGTTAAATGAAGCAGAAGATTGATCAGTGATTTGGAAGACAAGGTAGAAGGAAACACCCAATCAGAGCTGAAAAAAAAATTAATGAGGATAATTTAAGGGACCTCTGGGACAACATCAAGCATTATAATGTCTGCATTATAAGAGTACCATAGAGATAAGAGAGAAAGCAAGGGATTGAGGATGTACTTGAAGAAATAATGACTAAACTTTTTTACTGGGTTAAAAAAAAAAAGGCATACATGTCGAGTAAGTACAGAGAGTCTAAAACAAGATGAACCAAAGGCCCACATAAAGAAACATCAGATTTAAATGGGCAAAGGTTAAAGACAAAGAGAGAACTGTAAAAGCAGCAAAAGCAAGACTTTGAGTTAGGGGCAAAGGAGCTCCCATAGGACTGTCAGTTGATTAGCTAATTTCTAAAAAAAAAAAAAAGGCCAGAAAGGATTGGCACAAAATATTCAAAGTGTTGAAAAGCAAGAATTTATAACCAGTACTGATCAACCCAGCAAAGCTATTGTTTAAAATTGAAGGAAGGGAGTGGAAAAATAAAATTTCCCAGAGCAACAACAAAAGCTAAAGGAGTTCATCACCAGCAAAACCAGTATTACAAAAAATGCGAATAGAACTTCTATAAGAAGAAAAAGAAATAAAAGAGAAAGAAACATAAAGAATAAAATGGCAATAATCACTTTAAATATAAATTTAAATATTGATAATAATCACTTTAAATATAAATTGCTAAAGAGCCTCAATCAAAAGACATAGAGTAGTTGAATGGATTAAAAGGATCCATATATATGCTGTCTGCTAGAGACCCACTTCAGAATAAAAGACACATACAAACTGAAAATAAAGGGATAGAAAAACATATTTCATGCAAATAGAAAAGAAAAATAAGCTGGGTTAGCAGTACTTACATATGACAAAATAGACTTTAAAACCAAGGCTATATATAGTAAGAGACAAAGAAGGACACTAAATAATGATAAAGGGAACAATGCAACAAAAAGATATAAACCAGCCCTAGCTGATGTGGCTCAGTGAATTGAATGCTGGCCTGTGAACCAAAGGGCAGTCGCCAGTTTGATTCCCAGTCAGGGCACATGCCTGGGTTGCAGGCCAGACCCCCCCCCCATAGGGGTGTGCAAAAGGTAACCACACATTGATGTTTCTCTCCTTCTCTTTCTCCCTCCCTCCCCCTCTGTCTAAAAATAAATAAATCTTTTTTAAAAAAGAAGATATAACTCTAGTAAACATTTATGTACCCGACATAGGAGAACCTAAATACATAAAACAAATATTAGTGGATATAAAGGGACAAATTGACACTAATAGTCACAGTAGGAGAATAATTCACCATGTTAAAGTGTTTATACCACCCAAAGCAATCTATAGACTCAATGCAATCCCTATAAAAATATCAATGGCATGTTTCACAGAACTAGGAAAAATAATCTTAAAATGTATATGAGCCCAGTGATTCAGTTGGTTGGAGCATCATATCACACACCAAAAAGGTTGTGGGTTTGATCTCCCATCAGGGCACATTCCTAGGTTATGGGTTCAGTCACCAGCTGGTGTGGGTATGGGAGCCAACTGATCAATGTTCCTCTCTCAGTTTGATGTTTCTTTCTCTCTCTCTCTCAACCCCACCTCATCCATTCCTTTATAATAAATTCAAAAACATACTCTTGGGCCTTGGGAGAGAATTAATTTTTTAAAATAAATAAGGAAAATGTATATAGAATCACAAAAGACCCTAAAAAGCCCAAGCAATTTTAAGAAAGAAAAACTAAGTTGGAGGTATCATGCTACCTGATATCAAACTATTTTACAAGGCAATAGTAATCACAACAGCATGGCACTTGCATAAAATCAGACACATAGATCAGTGAAACAGAATAGACAGCCCAGAAATAAACCTATGATTATACAGCCAATTAATGTATAACAAACATAGGAAGAATATGCAATGGGTTAAAGACAATCTTTTCAATAAGTGGTGTTTGGAAAACTGGACAGATATGTGCAAAAAGACTATATCACTTTCTTATACTATAGATAAAAATAAACTCAAAATGGACTGCAGACATAAATGTAAGACCTGAAACCATAAAACTCTTAGAAGAAAACATAGGCAGTAAACTTTAAACATTGCTTTTAGCAATTTTTTTACTGTATCTCTTAGGCAAGGGTAACAACAAAAAGAGAAACAAATAAAAATATGTCAGACTACAAAAATTTGTACACAGTGAATAAAACCATAAACAAAATGAAAAGGCAACTTTCTGAATGGAAGAAGATATTAACCAATTATACATCTAATCAGGAGTTAATATCCAAAATATATAAAGAACCAATTCAATTTAACACCAAAACTCAAACAATCTGATTTTAAAAAATGAGCACAGGATATGAAAACACATTTATCCAAAGAGAACATACAAATTACCAATAGATGTATGGAAATGTGCTTAACATCATTAATCAGCTAATTAAGGCCCCAATGAGATGTCACCTCACACACATCAAAATAGCTGTCATCAATAAATCAACAGACAATAAGTGTTGTCAAAGATGTGGAGAAAGGTGCACTCTGGAGCATTTTGGAGAGGATTATAAATTGGTACAGGGAGTACGGAAAACAGTGTAGAGGTTCCTCAAAAAGTTAAAAATAGAACTACCATGTGACCCAGTAATTCCAGAAAGTATCCAGCCATGTAATAAGAAAAATAAAGACATTTACTGAAGAAGATACAAGAAACATTGTACATAAGACAATGACACCTCAGTCCCCTTCAATGTAAGGACCTTGGGACCTCACACAGTTCTCCAATCTTTATTGATTGCAGCTCATACACATTCAACATTCTCAGGTGTTCTGCTTGTTGCAGGCCTTCCAGAATGTGGATCACTTTCAAGAGATTCTTGACCATCTTTGAAGCATTTGTGCCACACTTTTATTTGCACTTCACTCATTGCATTGTCCCTGAAAACCTGCTGAATCACCCAAATAGTTTCCATGGAGAAATGTTCAAGCTTAATGCAAAATTTGATGCACATTTGTTACTCTACTTGCTCAGTCATGTTGAATGAAATGACCACACAGAACACATTCTCACTCAATAGTGTCTACTGTCCCCACTGACTAGTATGATGAAGTTGTCATTGTTCATGCATACACATTCCACTCCACTCTCCTCGGCTGCCAAGTTACATTGATGTCGGGCAAACCATTCTCATTATACTAACAATGGCTGGACTTTTTCCAGACAGACCTCATATATGCACTATGTTCAATGCAGAATTAATTATAATAGCCAAGATACGGAAGCAACCTAGATGTCCATCAACAGATGAATGATACTATCTCTTCTTTATCTACTCATCTATTGACGGACATATAGGAAATATACATATATATGTATATATATGTTATGTGTATGTTATATATGTGTGTGTGTGTACACACACACACACACAGTATAATATCATTCTGCCATAAAAAGAGGGCAATCTTGCCATTTGTGAGAACATGGATGGACCTAAAGTGTATTATGATAAGGGAAACAAGTCCTACAAAGAAAAATACTACATGATTTCACTTATACGTGGAATCTAAAAAACAAAATTAATGAACAACAAAATAGAAACACACTCATAGTAACAGAAAACAAGTTGACAGTTGCCAGATAGAAAGGTGTTTGGGCATATGGGTCAAAAAGGTGAAGGGATTAAGAAATACAGATTGCCAATTATAAATATAGTCACGGGGATGTGAAGTACAGCATAGGGAATGCTGTATAGTCAATAATATTGTAATAACTATGTATGGTGTCAGATGATACTAGACTTATCAGGGTGAACAATTTGTAAGTTATATAAATGTTTAATCATTACGCTGTATATGTTAAATTAATCTAATATTGTATGTCAACTCTAATTGAAAAATTCACTTGAACAATTAAAAATAGATTTCCAGCTAAGATGGAGGCATACATAGATACACTTTGCTTTCTTCCATAATGAAAAGGACAACAAATTAAAAAACAAAAATAACCAGAATTGCCAGAAAATTGAATTGTATGAAAGTCCAACAACCAAGGAGTTAAAGAAGAAACATTAATCCAGACCAGTAGGAGGGGCAGAGACATGCAGCTGGGTTGGACAGGACTCCAGGCAAGGCAACAGCTGCCAGACTGGGCGGTCCCACATTTGCACATGGATAAGCCAGAAGGAACAACTTGGTGTCACGGTTGTTGTGGAATGCTTGTCCTATATCCCCAGACAAGTGACAAACAAATTCACGTGGACTAAAGGAATCCAGTGGAGAAAAAGGGATGCATGGCCAATCTCTCAAGGATCAAGAGAGAGGGGCCCAGACCCTTTGCCTGGACAGGCTTTTATTGATATTATAGGTAGATTACATCAAGGAGGGTCCTCCTTCACTGTGCACAGGTTCCTTTAGGTGGTTACCATAACAAAAGAAAGAATGTTGCTAATCCCTTTAAGATAGAGGTCATTTGCAATTGTAAAGGGAAAAGGTTGAACTGGTTACACCCAAACTTGAGAGGTTCAGCATAGATTTTGGGCAGTTACTTTAAAGATGTGCAGTACACACGTTTCCTCAATTCTAGGTGAGGGAGTTTTTTAGTGAAAGCAAGTCTCAAAGTGACCTAGGTGCAATGCAGGCCTGATTCCCCATGGGAAACCTATTCATGGATGTTCTCTGCATGCCACGCGCATCTGTCTGCATTCAGAACCAGAGCTGAGCCACAAGATCACATCACACATGGATAGGTTCCCTATAACTTGGGAGCAAGACAGACCACACAACCCAGGGTTCCAGCATGGGGAAATAAAGTCTCAAAACCTCTGACTGAAAAAATCTGTAGGGGTTGATGCAGCAGGAGAAACTCCCAGTTTCACAGGAGAGTTTATTGGAGAGATCCACAGGGCCCTTGAACATACCAAAACCACCCACCCAGGAATCAGCATCTGAAGGACCCAATTTGCTTGTGAGTAGATGCAGAAGTGACTGAACTCCAGCAGAGAGCTGAGCAAGCAGAATTGTTCCCTCTCAGATTCATTCCCCATAGACAGTGCTACAATGCAGTGACCTGGGTTGCCCAACCCTGGCGCAATACCTAAGGCTCTGACCCTTACTACATAACAAGCATGCCTAGATAAAAAAGAAAAAAAATGGCCCCAATGAAAGAACAGATCAAAGCTCCAGAAAAAAATACATCTCAGTGATGAAGAGATAGCCAACCTATCAGATGCACAGTTCAAAACACTGGTAATCAGAATGCTCACAAAAATAGTTGAGTATGGTCACAAAATATAGGAAAAAGTGAAGGCTATGCAAAGTAAAATAAAGGAAAATGTATAGGGGACTGACAGTGAAGGGAAGGAAACGGGAACTCAAATCAACGATTTGGAGCAAAAGGAAGAAATAAACATTCAACCAGAACAGAATGAAGAAACAAGAATTCAAAAAAATGAAGAGAGGCTTAGGAACCTCCGGTACAACTAAATCTTCCTATATCCAAATAATAGGGGTGCCAGAAGAAGAAGAGGAAGAGCAAGAAATTGAAAACTTATTTAAAAAAATAGTGAAGAAGAACTTCCCTAATCTAAAAAGGAAATAGACTTCCAGGAAGTCCAAGAAGCTCAGAGAGTCCCAAAAAAATTGGACCCAAGGAAGCACACCAAGGCACATCATAATTACATTACCCAAGATTAAATATAAGGAGAGAATCTAAAAAGCAGCAAGAGAAAAGGTAAGAGTTATTTACAAAGGAGTTCCCATAAGACTATCAGCTGATTTCTCAAAAGAAACCTTGCATGAAAGAAGAGGCTGGAAAGAAGTATTCCAAGTCATGAAAGGCAAGGACCTACATCCAAGAATACTCTATCTGCTGCATCCTTTGTCCCAACTAGCCCCTGGCAAGGCACAGGCACTAGGGAAGAAGCTTCAAGGAAGACAACTTCTGGGAGGAGGATGTGGCATAACCTGGGGGGCAGCAATATCAATTGTGGGGCTTATTGTATTCATAGTATATTTGCTTGAGATAACTAAGAAAGGAGGAAATGCTGGAAAGGATCTTTAGAACTTGGGAAAACAGACTGCCAGGACTTTTAAGAAAACTCCTGGTGAGCCATATACTGACCAACCTGATTCATCCACCCCTGTTTGTCCCTCATGTAATCTCATTGAGAAAGGCCTCTCCCTACTATTCCAGGCTTTCCCTATGCAGCTTATTTAGTCAGAGGTAAAATATGGATTCCCCCTAGGGGAGATAGAAGCATGCTTAGACCTCCTGACCCTCCTTTACCCTATACTGGTGCTTATATAGAAGGAGAGAGAATAGTAAATGTTGCAGGAGTTTGGACACCTTATAATACTCTATCATTTATGCAGAGGTTAGATAGGCAAGGTCCCCCTTAGTGCCTCATGTCTGAGTTGCAGAGAAATAGTCTTAGACAGCAAATGAGGAGGTATTATCAAAAACATTTTCCCCACGACTTCGACCCTGAGAGCAACCAATATATTCCCCATTCCTTAGAAGATGAAAAATAAGTAAAACAGACTAGTCAAGAAGAAATAGATAGGACAAGAATAGCCTGCAGACCTGTTTCGACCTTGGTAGGGGTGCATCCCACTTTGGCTATCTGGCTCTCTTCCCAGGTGTGGGGCTTGGAGTTGTGCTGCCCCGAATAACCAGGGAGTTGTGGCCTTGGGCTTCCTGCTTGGGGAGGTGGGCTGGATGACTGAAAGTCATACTGCTTCAAACAACCCCTTATTGTTATGTAAAATTACCCCCTCTCTCAGAATGAATATTAGCAAGATTATGTAAACCGCAAACCTAATACTGCCTGCCAAAAAAGAAAGTATATATCTCTAGTCTGATGCTCAGTAAAGTTGAACCAGCTTTTGCACTGCCTCTGAGTGTTGTGATTGTCTGACTTCCACCGCTGACACCTTACCCACCTTCGGGGACTCTCTGGACCCTGCGGCAGCTGGACTGCGGTATCTATCCAGCAAAGCTCATTTATCATGGAAGGGCAGATGAAGTGCTTCTCAGGTAAGGTCAAGTTAAAGGAGTTCATCATCACCAAACCCTTATTATATGAAATGTTTAAGGGACTTATCTAAGAAAAAGAAGATAAATAATACAAACAATAAAATAACAACACACTCACAACTGTCAACAACCGAACCTAAAAAAACAAAAAGAAACTAAGCAAACAACTAGAACAGGAATCAATTCACAAAAATAGAGATCACATGGAGGGTTATCAGCAGGGAGGGGGAGGAGGGAGAATGGGGTAAAGGTACAGGGAATAAGAAGCATTAATGGTAGGTACAAAATTGATGGGGGAGGTTAAAAATAGTGTAGGAAATAGAGAAGCCAAAGAATTTATATGTATGACCCATGGACATGAACTAAGGTGGGGAAATGATGGTTGAAGGCAGATACAGGGCAGAGGGGAATAAAGGGGAGAAAAATATGGGACAATTGTAATAGCATAATCTATAAAATATGTATTTTTAAAAAAAGAATAAAGACTGATGTCCCCTAATCAGGAAAGAAGTCTGCAAGCAGACAGCTTTTGGACTTGAAATGCAACTCCTCCGTGGGTCTCCAGCCTGCAGTTTTGGACTTCCCTAGTTTCCACAGTCATGTGAGCCAATTCCTCAAGATAAATCTCTAGGTGTATACACATCCTTGTTGGTCCGTTTCTCTGGAGAATCTTCACTGATATAGCTGGTAAAGTTCTATTTCTTGACCTGAGTGGTAGTTACAAGGGTGTTCACGTTATGGTTCACTAAACAATACACATATTTTATATGGTTTTTGACATTTTATTTTATAATGAAAAGGTAAAAAAAGGATAATTTGTATATAGTTATGTAAATAGGTAGATGGGGGACTCTAATGATGAATACCAAACTGTAATGGAGATTTCTGGGAGGAAGGGGTTGGCCTTGTTTCTCTCTGGATGCTTCTGTGCTGTACACCTCAAGGGCCAGAGAGTGGGTTTGTACATTTTGATTTTCTTTGTACGTTATCAGTAGGCTGGGGGTTGCCAATACTGAGCATTAGTGAAAAACACAGGCAAAAAAACCTTGTATTTGTTACTTAAAACCCTAGAGTACCCCAAATCCGTAGGTCAATAAGAGTTCTTTATCCTGAAGTCATTTGATTAGCCCTACGAGGAGCTTACTGGAAAAGGATGTTTGTGCTGGTAAAAAACTGGCCCACGAGACACAAAGTATCACCCTTGAACTTGTTAGACAGCCCTACTTGCCAGCATCTCACCTTCCATTCAAACTTCAAGGCGTCAACCACTACCAAGTAAGACAGGTTTCACAATATGAAGACAGGAGGTTATGAGTGATGAGTTTAGTAGGTATTACCTTTTTTCTTTGCTTTCTCTCTAGATATCTATTTAAACAGCCAGCTATATGGCTTACTATTATTTTACAAAGATTTTAGAATCAGGGACTGAACATGCAACCCAGGCATGTGCCCCAACCAGGAATCAAACCTGCAACCTTTTGCTTTGGGGGATGACACCCAATCAACTGTGCCACACCACTCAAGGCTATATGGCTTATTTTTAAAAACAGCTTTATTGAAGTATAATTTATAAACTACATAATTTCTCCTTAACATGTACAATTCGATGGGTTTTAGTATATTGAAGAGTTGTATAATCATCACCACAAACAATTTTAGAGCATTTTCGTCACTTCAAAAAGACTCTTCATATCCCCTACCTGTGGTGTAAGGGCTAACCCTGACACCTACTGCTGAGATGCAAAGAAAGTGCAGCAGAGGAGAGAGGACTTCTGCTGAGTGGGAGAGGAGGGAGCTGAAGAAGGTCGGAGGGAGAAGCAGCACTTCCAGATACATCTTGAGGATCTGTCAGATAGAGGGCAAGGCAATGTAGGGCAAGAAGGGGACCAGGAAGCAAAGGCACAGGAGACTGAGAGGTCCAAGGAGAGCGGAGGAGCAGGTGTAGAGCAGTGGGAAGAGAGGTGCGGGGAGAGGCCAGGGGCAGACACTGCCCAATGAACGGCCTAAATTAATATGCGGGTTCAGTCACAATCATTATTTTTAATACTTGTTCATTATTAAGGAATTAAACATAAAAGCAATCAAAACATATTTTCTAAAAATAGCTTTCCATTTGGGGCTTAAATTGTCCTTCAATAAAATCATATTGAAGACTTAAAAAATAAAATAAAATAATGAAAGAATTAAAAATAGAATTACCATATTATATAGCAGTTTTACTTCTGGGTATTTATATTCTAAGGAAATGAAGTCACTATCCTGAAGAAATATCTGTATCTCCATGTTCATTGCAGAATTATTTACAATAGCCTAGATTTGAAAAAACCTAAGTGTCCATCAACAGATAAATGAATAAAAATAGTGAAATAAATCAGATAGATATAGATATGTAGATGTATACATGTGGTGTACTACTATTTTTACTGTAATAAAGAAAGGAAATACAATTTTGACAAGTTGGATTGACCGTGAGGGTCCGAAGTGAAATAATCACAGACAAATACTGCACTTACTCACTTACAAGTGGAATCTGAAAAATCAAACTCATGGAAAAAGAGAGGAAATCTGTGGTAGTCAGAGGTAAGGTATGGGTGGTGGACAACTGGGTGAAGGTGGTCAAAAAGTACTAAAAAGTATAACTTTT
>VMDR010012790.1:0-25977 GCA_007922815.1 Macrotus californicus | reverse complement strand
GATATCTATGCATGAGGCTATAAAACACTGACAGAAAGGCAGTGAAATGCTATATTCATGGGTCAGAAAACTCAGTATTACAAATCAATTTTCCACAAAGTAATCTACAGATTTAACAAAATCCTAATCAAAATTTCATCTGGCTTGTGGAAATTGACAGGCTGATTCTAAAATTTATATGGAAATGCTATGGCCCAATAATAACCAAGATATTCCTAGAGAAGAAAAGTTGAGAACTTTCATCACTAGGTACCAACACTTATTACAAAGTTATCATAATTAAGACTGTGTAATATTGACAAACAAATAGGACAACAGACCAGCCGAGCAGAAGAGATGATACAGAAATAGACTGACACATAGATGGATACTTGATTTGTGATAAAATTGGTGCTGAGGAGTACTTGTATATATGAATCATGATTCCCCCTACATAATATTATACACTAAAATAAATACCCAGTGGATTATGCACCCAAATGTGGAAGATAAAATAAAGCTTCTAGAAGATAATAGGCAAATATCTTCATTATTGGCCAAACTATTTTTGCAAATGACAAAAAGAATTACCTTTAAGTTGGATAACATTAAAACTAGGAATTTCCAATCAAGCTAATGCTTGAAAATGAATGGATTTTGCAATTAAGAGGGAGGGGATTAGGACAGAATGCCTCTGAATCTCTGGGGCCTAGAATTTGGGGGACTAGATTTAAAGGGATGAAGATTCTTGAAGAAATTTGTTGGTGGGAGTTAAAATTGAAAAGGCAAAGGAGTAGAAAAGATATTTGCACTCTGCATAATTGAAAAAAGATTCATATTCAAAATATATGAGAAACATCTACAAATCATTAAGAAAAAGATATTCTAGTAGAAAAATTGGCAAAAGTTTTAACAATTTACAAAAGAGGTTATCCAATGCTCAACTATACTGGTTACCAGGGAATACAAATTAAAACCACAATAAGATATCCTTACACATTCCCCAGAATGGCAAAAATTAAGAAGCCTTGACAATTCCATGTGTTGGCAAATGTGAAGCAGGTGGAATTCATATACATTTGCAGTGGGAACAGATATATTGCTCTTTGAATAATTATTTGCTATTTTCTATTGCATATGCATACAAGCAATTCTACTCTTTAAGGAGGAGGAAAGGAGGGTTGTGTCTCAAGAGCATAGCTTCTGGGGTGCTGTTTTCTTTTTTGAGTACACTTACATGAGTGTGTTCACTTTGTAATAATTCAGAGAAGTACGCTTAATAATTTATGCACTTTTCTGAATTTGTTGTATTTTAATAAAAAGGTTATTTGAAAGAAAGTAATTGAATGTAACAGAACTACTTTACTTTTGTATTCATAGCCTTTAATGCTGCTGTTAAAATACTGTAGAATTCAGAGGCACATTTTCTAGAACTTTGATCTGGATATAACACAGCTCTGACTAGTGCTGTTTATTGAATATTAATATCATCTGACCTCAAAGAATATGACCCCACTATAGGAATTTCTGTGTAGATGGATTAAAACACACACACACACACACACACACACACACACACACACATTCTCTTTTCTCATTTTTAAAGTAATGTATACATGCTATAAATATTTCAAACATTACAGAAATATACAATGTAGTATAGCCAGAAACCTATAATGTAGTGCTTTGCTGGCTTGGTCTACAAAAGGTCAATTTTTAAAACATTAAAATCTTAAAACTCCAGTCCAACACCTTGAATTCCCAACTAAGGCTCTAGTGGTTAATAAAGCTTTACTGCCTGTTTGGGGGATAACCAAAGAACAGCTCCAAAAGTGATTTAGTCTGCCATTGGCAGTGATTTTTCTCATGTTCATGAGTCTGAAATTCAATATCAGGGACCCTGTGGAGTTTCTATCAGGCTCCCAGATGTTCAGACCAATTTAATGCCCATCAACAAAACTCTCCAAGAACTTTCATCCTCCAAATCCAGGCTCAGAGAGGCTCTTTCTGCCCCACTCCCACACTCCTGATTCCAAGGCCCATTTAGTTTTCTGCTTTAAAATGATTGAGGGAGGGACTATAAGGCCAGTCACAGATTTCTCAAAGCCCAGATTAATTTATTTTAATAACACCACATTGGAACACTGAGAGTCCTAAGTAAATCTACATTTAGGAAAAGCATTTCTCCAGTTCTTCAAGAGCACAGCACAGCCAACACCATATCTAGTTACTGAATAACTCCTAATGAGGATAGCTAACACTCATGGAGCGTTATTTTGTGCCAGATGCTATTTTAATTGGTCAAAAACTTTATGAGGTAGATGATATATTGTCAACACCTTTTTATGGATGAAAGAGTCGAGGCATGGAGAACGCAATCTAAATCTACCCAGGTAGGGCAGGTAGAGAGAGGGTTGAACATGGGCAGTCAGACATTAGTACCTGTACTCTTAACCACCATGTGACATTTCTTGGAAAATCAGCTGCTCAGATTATAACATCTGCATTTGGACTTAGGATGACTTCACATGTTTCTCCAAGATCAGCTGATGAACTCTTAATTTTGTGTAATAGAAGAGCCTGTTCTGGATAATTTTCTGCAAATGAAGGATATGTCTCAGAATATAATGGATTTGTTTACCAGAAATCTAAACTACCCGGCAACCCCCTAAAGCCAGGTCATTTCACAAAACAAACCAGAACACTTAAAAAGTGAAAAATCCCAATACTGTCAGAGCTCAACTCTATTAATAGTTATACCGTGGGTTTTGATTGGTGTAGCTTCTCAAACTTGTTCTTACACTTAAAGAAATCCACACTTTTCATCCTTAAATATGCAGCAAGTTGAATATTGATGTGGCTCTTCATAGCATAAGCAGAGGGGAAATACCTGAGCCAACATAAAGAATTGAGGGAGAGGGGAGGAGAGAAAAAAAAAAAAAAAGAATTGAGGGAGTGAACTTCCGGCCAAGATGGATGTGTAGGTAGACACACTGTGCCTCCTCGCACAACCAAAAGAAGGACAACAACAAATTTAAAAACAAAAAGACAATCAGAAATGACAGAAAATCGAACTGTATGGAAGTCCAACAACCAAGGAGTTAAAGAAGAAACACTCACCCAGACCGGTAGGAGGGGCGGAGACCGGCAGCTGGGCGGAGAGGACTCGCAGTGAGGCGGCAGCTGGCGGACTGGGCGGTCCCACACTCACGTTCGGATAAACTGGGAGGAACAACTGGGGAGTGAGACAGATCACATAACCCAGAGTCCCAGCACCAGCAAATAAAGCCTCAAACCTCCGATTGAAAACACCTGTGGGGGTTGAGGCGGTGGTGGGAGAAACTCCCAGCCTCAGAGGAAGAGTCGGTTGGAGACACCCACAGGTGCACAAATCAACCCGGGAATCAGCACCAGAAGGGCCCAATTTGCTTGTGGGTAGTGGGGAAGTGACTGAAAACCAGCAGAGAGCAGAGCAAACGGTATTGTTCCCTCTAGGACCCCTCCCCCACATACAGCACATCCCCCAGTACATCACAACGCAGCAACGTGGTTGCCCTGCCCTGGTGAACACCTGAGGCTCCGCCCCTTACTATGTAACAGGTGCGCCGAGACAAAAAAAAAAAAATGGCCCAAATGAAAGAACAGATCAAAACTCCAGAAAAAGCCCTGGCTGACATAGCTCAGTGGATTGAGCATGGGCCTGCGAACCAAAGGATTGCTGGTTCAATTCCCAGTCAGGGCACATGCCTGGGTTTCAGGCTAGGTCCCCAGTGGGGGGATGTTTGAGAGGCAACCACACACTGATGTTTCTCTCCCTTACCCTCTTTCTAAAAATAAATAAATAAAATATTAAAAAAAAAAACTCCAGAAAAAATACAATTAAGTGATGAAGAGATAGCCAACCTATCAGATGCACAGTTCAAAACACTGGTAGTCAGGATGCTCACAGAATTGGTTGAATATGGTCTCAAATTAGATGAACAAATGAAGGCTATGCTAAGTGAAATAAAGGAAAATGTACAGGGAGCCAACAGTGATGGGAAGAAAAACAGGACTCAAATCAATGGTGTGGACCAGAAGGAAGAAAGAAACATTCAACCAGAACACAATGAAGAAACATGAATTCAAAAAAATGAGAAGAGGCTTAGGAACCTCCAGAACATCTTTAAATGTTCCAACATCTGAATTATAGGGGTGCCAGAAGGAGAAGAAGAAGAAATTGAAAACTTATTTGAACAAATAATGAAGAAGAACTTCCCCAATCAGGCAAAGGCAATAGACTTTCAGGGAGTCCAGGAAGCTCAGAGAGTTCCAAAGAAGTTGGACCCAAGGAGGAACACACCAAGGCACATCATAATTACATTACCCAAGATTAAAGATAAAGGAGAATCTTCAAAGCAGCAAGAGAAAAAGAGACAGTAACCTACAAGGGAGTGTCCATCAGACTGTCAGCTGATTTCTCAAAAGAAACTTTGCAGGCAAGAAGGAGCTGGAAAGAAGTATTCCAAGTCATTTTGAAAGGCAAGGGCTTACATCCAAGATTATTCTATCTGGCAAAGCTATCATTTGGAAGGGCAGATAAAGTGCTTCCCAGATAAGGTCAAGTTCAAGGAGTTCATCATCACCAAGCCCTTATTATATGAAATGATAAAGAGACTTAGGAAAAGGAAATAAAAAATAGGAACAGTAAAATGACGACAAACTCAGTTATTAATAGCTGAACCTAAAACAAAAACAAAAACAAACTAACAACTAGAACAGGAACAGAATCACAGAAATGGAGATCACACAGAGGGTTATCATCAGGGGAGTGGGTGGGGAGAGGGGGAAATTGTACAGGGAATAAGAAGCACAGATGGTAGGTAGAAGATAGACGGGGAGGTTAAGAATAGTATAGGAAATGGAGAAGCCAAAGAACTTATATGTATGACCCATGGACATGAACTAAAGAGGGGGAATGTGGGTGGAAGGGGGTATGCAGGGTGGAGGGGAATAAAGGGGGGGAAGTGGGACAACTGTAATAGCATAATCAATAAAATATATTTAAAAAAATAATTGAGGGAGTGAGCCTTTGCTTTGTTATTTAGAACCAGTGGTGAGAATAGACCAGTTGGTAATGTTTCCTAAACATGGGGCAAGGACAGACCCAAAGCTTGGTCCAGGTTCAAAGATGGGCAATAAAGACAACCTGGACCCATTTTAAGGTTAGTTTTACCCAATTAACAAACCTGCAACGAGCGGCAATATAAACATGTGAGTGGAGAGGCCCAGTGTCCCCTTTGCTCTTCATGGAAGGGTGCCCAAAGTTCAGAAGTCAATGCCACCCTTTCCAGTGAGGAGTCATCACAAAACCCTACCTCAGCGATTTTCAACCTCTTCCTTCTCATGGCACACAAACTATTGGGTTGGCCAAAAGGTCCATATGGTTTTTTCTGTAAAATAAAAGACACCTTTTTCATTTTCACCAGTAACTGTTGATTTGGGTATTCTGAGTGCATCAGCGATTTCCCACATGGTATGACATTGGTTGTTCTCAGTTAGTGTCTCACTTTGACTGCTGTTGACTACAGCTGGTCTACCCAACCGTGGAGCATCGTCCAGTGGGAAATCTTTAGCACAAAACTTCACAAACCACTTTCGACACGTTCAATCAGTCACAGCACCTTCTCCGTACACTGCACAAATCTTTTTGTGTGTGTTTCCATTGTGCTTTTACCTTTCTTGAAATAAAAAAGCATAATATGCCGAAAATGTCACGTATTTTCTTCCATCTTCAGTATTGAAATGGCTACACAAAAATTCACCAGTTTTGATGTTTTTGTTTTTTAAATTTTATTTATTTATTTTTAGAGAGAGAGGAATGGAGGGAGAAAAAGAGGGAGAGAAACATTATTGTGTAATTGCCTCTCATGTGGCCCCACTGGGGACCTGACCCGCAATTCAGGTATGTGCCCTGACCGGGAATCGAACTGATGACCCTTTGATTCACAGCCCATGCTCAATCCATTGAGCTACACGAGTCAGGGCTGATAAGTTTTTTTTTAATGTACACTGATATGACAGCTATCACAATACAATCTAACAAAATTGTTTCAAACGAAGTTAAAGACAAGTTAAAGTAAGTGCTACTAAAACTTTTTGGCCAACCCCAAAATTACTAATATTCTGTGGCACACCAAAATATATATTTTTGCCAACCTGACAAAAAAAAATAGGTATAATTTTTACTCATTCACACCAGATGGCTATTGTGTTGGCTGTAGTAATTTTTTAAATTTGATAATCTAAGGGGAAAAAGGGCAGTGCCCCTGCCTAAATAAGTATTTCATGTTTTAAAAATTCTTGTGGCACACCAGTTAAAAATCACTGTTCTACCTCATAGAGTTTTATTGGGTAGGAGAGAGGCCTATCAGCACTTGAGGGCTCATTTCATCATTCGCGCAGTTCAATAAATGTTCACTGAACACCTATAATGTTCTAGGCGCTGTGACAGGCACATGGGACACATCAGTGAACAAAGTCCCAGATACTGTGCTGGCAGCAGAAGCCAATCCATATAATTAATAAACAAACTATAATACATTAGAAGATAAATGCTTTGGGGAAAAATATTACAGATCAGGACATAGAGAAAAAGGAGAGCTGGCAGGGGAACGTTGCCTTCTTAAATGCGGAGGAGAGGGTGGCAAGGTCAGCTTCGTGTGTGTGCAGCTGCACAAGGCCGTGCTCCGCAGGCACCCTCCTTGGTCTAATGCTCTGCTCACATCATCTTGAAATTCTTAATGATTTTACCTTTGAACTTCTGTTTTTTAAGTGGAGCTTAATGGGACAACGGAGTATGTGTATAAGAAGAGAGATGCAAAATTTGCATGTCTGCCATGTCTGTGGAGAGCCTAATTGAAATTGCATTGCATTGGTATATTAATTTGGGGAGAATTGGCATTTTTAGAATATTAAGTTCTCTGCAGTCAAGAAGAAGGTATGCTTTTTAATGTGGTTTTATGTCCCTCAGTGATATTATATACAGGGTGAGGCAAAAGTAGGTTTCCAGTTGTTCATATGGAAAATAATACAATAATTAATAAATAATAATACAAGAATAAAGTTTCATGTCCTCACAACTATAAACCTACTTTTGTCCCACCTTGTAGATATTTCCTATTTAGGGCCAGTGCCTTTCTTTCTTATTTATTTGAATTTATTCTTAGGACTTTCCTGGAGAGTCAGCAGTTTCCATGCAAGGCACATTTTTTTCATATTATTTTTTACCCTTTGACTTATAATCATAGAATAATTGAAAAAGTTTTGGAGAAACATACAACCACAAACAAAATGGTTCATTGTTTTCTGGCATATTGTATTTCTAGCTGTCTCTTGCTTGCAAGTTTATTCTTCTCCCTCAAACCCATTGGAGTAGGATAAATAACCCCTTTCAGGGTAAAACAGAGAAAGCCGTGAGTCTCAAAGCCCGAGCGATGGTGGACAAGACGAGGCCCACACTGGCCCTGAGAACAGATGGCTCCGTGCGGCTGCTTGTTGGGAGAGCCCTGGTTGTCAGCAAGACCAAAGCGACGTTGCCAGAGAGGTCAATGACCCGGAGCCTCTTGGGCGGGGTCTACATATTTACCTTTGACACTGATGGTCAGCGAGGACTGAATGCAAAGATTAACGCAAGCAGGGACCACAGGGGCTGATGTGATGTGTGGTCCAGGCCTGATTTGTGCAAACCAGGGAAAATGGAGCTCATTCACATCAATCAGGCTGTGAGTCATATTGTAAACTACGACACACAATTTAGTCAGCAGGAATATTTTCACCAGCCTTGTGGAATGTGCAAACACACAGAAATGGAGTGGCTAGGAAAAAATTAAGAGCAAAATCTGAAGAAGAGCAACAGCAACATGGAAGAAATAGGATTTCCTTCTAAACTAAAATGAAGTAGACGCAGAGTTACTTGTTGTGCCGCTCCAGCCCAGCAACATATTGCTGGGGACATTGCGACTCACAGAAGTCGATTAGCCCCGCCAGGATGAGCAGGCCTTTGAGAGGAGACCAAGCAGAGAGGGGTACAAGACTAGGTCTGAGACTGCTTCCTGTCCTCTTTGGATTATAGGAAAATACCTAGCCGTAGCGAAGATATGCAGAAAATAGTGAGTTAGTTGTGCCCAAACGAACCAGTTTCGTGGACCCGCACGCCCTTTACTCACACAGGTGTAGTTTCTTACCAACTCATTCCTTCACTTACAGTGGCCGAGGAGATCTTCCCTGAGGAATAAAACACAATAGGAACCAAGGCCTCTTCTGCACCCAGCTGAATTTCAAGCCATGGTACTGGTTTCTACCAGAACATTTTGTTGTCAGGCCCCAGTGCTGTAGACCCCTGCAGTTCTGAGATTACAGGAAGGCAGAATGGGTGGCTGTTGTCGGGCTCCAGAGGGGTAGCACTACTATTCCTGACCACTTGTTCAGCTGAGCATTGTGGGAATCATGGGCAGGGGAAGAGTTAAGTATGTCAAACTGCATGTATGAAGTAAGGGAGAGAAAGAAATGTTACTAGCATATTTTAAAACAAAAGTCATGGAAATGGCAGCTCTTCTGAGTAGGAAAAAATGTCTTTTTCATACATATGGACAGCCAGAGGGGGTTATTATTGAGAATATGAGTAAAGTTACTGCCAGCTTCTGCTGGTACTCATGTTTAAAAAGAAACTATGGAAACCAGGAGAAGGAATATTAATTAAGTGAAAATTTGAAATGTCTTTGTCAGGAGTGGATGAATGAATTCAATGAAGCAACCTGTTGGGTTGTAATTCCGTGTTTTGTTAGCAATTTAATAGAATGCTAAACTTTTCATAAATTAACACTTTGTTTTAATAATCTTATTAAAAGGTTATTTCTTGATAAGATTAATGCTGGAATGTGATTTTTGTTTTAGATATAAAGAACTAGCATATATTTTCTTTTTTTACAATTTTAAATAACTGCACAAGGGTCATTGCTGAAAAAATGTTCAATACAGTTACATGTTTTTAAAAAGCATGGAATGACATGGATAAATGCCTTTGTCATTCCAGACTCTCAGTCTCCCCTTACCTCTAAATAAAGAAACGTGTTATTAGTTTCTTGTGTATACTTTAGAGATATTATTTAGACATCTCTTTCATACAAATTCAAAAAATCTGTTGTTTGTTAGAACTATTATAACTTTTTATAAGTGTGTATATATATATATTTTCCAAAGCCCTTGGATGATTATATCTTTGGGATATTATTCACTATAACACATGCCTTTTAAAAGAATATTTTCTAATAATGAAAATAATCTGTATGTCTATAGAGGGTAATGCTAATGAGAAAATACAAAATGGGAAAAGTATTCACCTGAACAAGCCTGGAGAGTTTACAAGTAAAGCTTCACTGGTCCCTGCAGGGTTTAAAGGAAATTTCCACTTTACAATGTGAATGTGTTATGGGCGTCTTAGTTCTTAGACTAATCTGCTTCTTTCTGGTGGGGAGGATAGCAATGTGGAGAAAACACTGGCTAACCTGAAAATCAGCTCCATGAAGATGTGGAGCTGTGTCCCACACACAAGCATGGTCTGCTGAAGGGCTCTGGACCTTAAGCTGCACGCCTGGCCGAGTTTTATTCCAAACAGACAACCACAGATGGTACAATGCACTTCTCATAAATGGTAGGAAGGAGGCAGTCTTGTTTCAAGTAATGCTATTTCTGGGCGGTGATCCAAAATGCACAGCAGTCAGAAGTTAAAAGGAAGCACTTGCTTTTAGGTTTTTAAAATATATCCCTTAATCCTGAGTAATGATTGACGATCATGATTTAGAGTATGAGGGGCCTCCCTTTAATCTGGCAAGTTTGATGTTATTTGTGTATCTAGTAGGGCTTTTATTCAACTAAAACTAAGTGGAAGTCTGTGCAATTGATGCTACATTTCAGGACTGATTCCTGGCCTGGTACTCTATTTACAGATTAGTAAGCACCCAGGACCCATCCTCCTCATCTTTTTGAAATTTAAGGGCTGTAAAAGGCACATTTACAATGAAAATGTTTCTTGCTGTATCAGACTATGATCAGGAGATGACCTTTTATTCCTATAATTTAATTTCTTGAGAAAAGAAAGAGTCTATACAATTATAATAATCCTAATTTGATTCTTAAAATGCAATGTTAGCTATTGATATTTACAATGATTAAAATGCTGTCATTACTGGCTTGGTGTTGGTTGTTGTATGTTCTTGGGAAAAATTTTAATGAACTGCCTCCAAGCCTCCTCCTCCTCCTGTTACAAGTTGTCCAGGGAAGCTTTGGTAAGGCATAGATCAATAATTCAATCATCGTATTCCTGCTGTTTTATCAGCTGTAACAGTACATTGATTTAAAAGCACCCATTGCTGAAATATAGTTAAATCATAAACTCCGAAACAAGTATAACTAAGAAGAAGAAATGCACGGGAATGATCGTCAACAGATGAATTTTACAGTAGTCACACTCCTGTTTTCCATCGGGAAGCTTAAACCCTGTCGTTAATGTCTCTGTCGTGGCATCAAACGCAGCAACAGGGGCTTACCGAGAAGTGAGGAAGAGCTAGATGTGAAGACCAAGTAATTTAGTGTTTGACTTGTGTTCTCATTATTATGTATTTAATTACATAACTTTGGGAGCCACTTTAAGAAGTAAAATATTCATTAAAACTTTTGGGAAAATACAGAAAATGCCAGTTTTCATAGACAACCACATTTGTGTATAGTCGTCATCCCCTCCGCCCCACCCCTCTATCTTACTGTGTAGCAAAGGTCCAGATTTAAGGGCTAAAACGCACTTCCCAGGAGACTCCGCGGCTGCTGGGAGTGTGCAGAAGCGCTCAGAGGCGCCGGCAGCCTCTGGAGTGAGGGTGAGTGACACGAAGTGCCATGGGTTCGGCCTGCGTTTGTAGCTGCGTCAGCAGAGCTTTTCTTCCTACAGAAACCCCAGCGAGGGAACCCTTTATGTTTAGAATATATTTTAACCTAATAGGTGAATGTTGATAATACCCCTTTCTGTTAACATTTCAAAAGCCTATTTTTGCTGCAGAATCATGTGTTTGATATTCAAAGGCTAATAAAACAAATCCAAGAGATAGAAAAATAGTATGAAAATCACACTGGAATATCCATTGCAAACAATTATTAAACCCACATTTCCTTTTTGCCTTTGGACTTGCAGCTGCTTGCCAGTGAATGATTGAGTGATTGCGACAATGGCAACACCACCTGCCTACAGTTTTGCTGAATTTATTCATAAGAATTGCATAGGTAACTCATCAAATCTTAATGAGAATTTTCTGAGAAGTATAGTCGGTACACCTACGTCTACAGACTCAAAACTTAAATCCCAACCCCTCGGATTGCCAAATGCAGGGAAAATTCAAGGACCTTGCTCTTCAGTCAGGGGTGGCCATCATCCCAGAAACCTATCCTGGCTCATGGTTTTCCCTCTGCCTGGCACACCCTTGCCCTGCCTACTTCCCACACTCATGTCACTGGCTGCCCACTCCTTCGAGAGGTCTTCTGGGCCGTGAAACCTTTGCCGACTGCTCTCGGCAAGGTCCTTGGCCCCTCCCTCTGCACTGCCAGGGTGCCTCACACGCACGCCTCCACTGCAGCTCATCACTAGTTAGGTACTGTCTGTCTCCCCCTTCTCTGTAAGCTCCCACAGCCTAGCACAGCGCTAAAAAATGATTTGTTGACTGATTGAATTACTAAATAGATGAATAAACAAATGGATGGGTGAATTTGCTCATGAGATAAAGGTGTCCAGCACTCAGTCTCTCAGCAGTTAGTACGCATGGTAGCAGAAAGTCTCCGATGCCTGTTATCGTTACTGAATAGTTATCAGACATTTGTGTTTGGTGCTTTAATGAGTTACTCGTTTGTGCTGATATTATTACCCTTATTTTACAGAGGAGGAAACTCTGAGGCTTAAAAGGAATAAAACAATGTCCAGAGACATCCAATCAGTAGCTTACAAGGTGGGGACTTGGATTCATGTTATCATTCCAAAGGCTGTCAAGTACTGTCTTTTTCTGCAGTGGGCGGTCAATACTTGTTGAGCGAATGAATGAATGAATGAATGGATATCTCCCTATACAGGAGGAGTTTTGGTAAGAAGTAAAAAGTTATAATAAGGCTTAGCACCAGAAATATCATTAAGTGCTCAATAACTGGCAGTGCTATTGGCTTTGTTGCGTATCATACAGAACACAGGGAAACAACCAACCCAAACAGCACCAGTGAAATCTAATATGAAATGAGGGCTGGGTGAACATACGTGAGCACTGTGGATGTTGAAAATACTTGTTCGACATTGGTATAGTGAGTAAGGGTCAACACTGACAAAAATGCCTTTCTTTTCTCCCTTTTAATTTCTTTTGAAAGGTCATCTAATTTAGTAGCAATGGGACTATGTTACATTTTGCCTTTATATTAGGAGGTGTGTGTAGAGATCTGAGTTCACTGGCAATACGTTCTGTGGTATTTTTACCACTTCTAATGTGTTGATTCCACAGGCATTTTTTTCTGGTTGGCTCGCCTCACTATCTGGCTCTGTACAAAGATTGATATTGTTATGATAAGAGCCAAAAGATGTCACAAATTCCAGGTGATCTACCTGACTCAGCAATTCCCAACCTTAGTTTTGAATCAGCTCATTTGGGGAGTTTTAAAGATCTTCAAATTCCCAGCACCCAATCTCAGAGTTTCTGATCAAGGAGACCCGGGGAGGTTTGTGGTTGGCACGTATATATTTAGGAAGCTCAGCCTGGTGCTTTGGGATGTTCGGCTTATGTTCAGAACTAATGAGGCATGTAGTAAACACCTCTTCAGTGTCTGGCATATAAATATACATTTACATATAAGTAGCTTTTATTACCCAGTCCCTCCTAAACAGGATGGCAGACAGAAAAAGGGAGCAGGGACTTATTTCCAGACTTACCTGTCTGTGGATATGCTCATTGGTTTCACAGATATACCGTGTTTTGCCATGTACAATGCACTCCCATGTACAATGTGCACCCACACTTTAGCACTGCCCATGTATAAGACGCATCCGTATTTTTTCCTCAAAAATTTGGGCAAAAGTGTGCATTACACATAGTGAAACACAGTAGTTCAGTGGCTTGCAAATTGGGCTTTTCTTTGGAATTGCCTCAGGGGAGTTTAAAAAAATAACCTGAGTTCATTGGCAGCACTTGTACAGTATCATTAGAGCCCCTAATATATGACGCCAGGGGCGCCCACCCCAGGGACGCTGATCTGACTGCTCTAGGGTGTGGCCTAGGGATCAGGTTTTTAAAGGTCCTCCCACATGATGAGACTTGCAAACCACTGGTCTGATGGAAGAGACTACAGCAGATGTCAGGTAACTGACCCTCTTTGGCGATGTCCCCTCAACTAAGGCATCCTCTTGGACTGATTCTTCCGCCACTGGCCACTGCCACGTCTAACTCTTTGAAAGCAGGGCTTTGTTTCAAAGGCAAGGACAAAAGAGGCAGTAAGTGTGGCTGAACTGTAGGACTCTCTGGTTCTCTAGAACTTCTAGGTAGGATGTCAGGAAGCGTTTTGTAGAGGCAGTTTGTTTTGCACTTTCGCCCTCCCTTTCCTCTCACTGAGAACGCTCTTGCCCTGAATTGAATTTCCTAAGCTGAGGTGTAGGCTGGCCAGCAGGAGTGGTCTATTTGGCAATCAAAGATCTCCATAGAAATGAGTACATTGGGCTGTGACTCACGTGGTAGATTAGTTACATACCACCTCATAAAGCCCTGATCACTCTCACGTGCTATGATAAAACTGTGGTTTAGAGCCTATAAAACTGAGAACCAACCCTGCTTTCTTGGTGACCCTACCAAACTGCCACCCCATTTGACTTGTCCAGAAAGAGACAGCCAGCTCTAGTCTTTCACTGCATAGGAAGACCCAGGGACTGCCATCACAGCACTTACTGACCGTGTTAAATTACTCAGGGCCCCTTAGTGCCTTAGCTGAATGATGGAAATCATGGGTAGGTATTTGAATCAGGCCTAAGCGGAAAATAACCCAACAGCATGGAGAAAAAATAGAGGTAACTTAGGGTTTAAGTGTAGGCAATGTGCATGCCAGTCAGAGGGTGCTGTGTCTAAGAGGCAGACCAGGAGACAGAAGGACCCTCCTGTCACCAGTCCCACAAAGCTCACTGGTGGAGGTGAAAACCGAAGGCTGCCACCCATAAAGAAGTGATTTCCACCCAGGGCTCCTCCTTCTGCCTTCAGCTCTCCCCGTACCTGCATCCATCTCATGGTCCACTTGAAAACTCCCATTATTAAGGCTTTATTATGATATAAATTACAAACATCTCCAGAAAGGGAGATACAGGGTCCAGCACAAATAATGCCCCCTTTTTATTACAAAATCTTTTCTTACAAAATTGTAAGCATGTAATTCTATAACATAATATCACTCTCAAGCACACCATATGACACTTTAGGTGGAATGTTCCAATTAAAGCTATAAATTATTACACCCATATTATTACCCTACCAACCACACTCAAGCAGGCCTTACTTCTGCCAGACCCTGTACTAGAAGCCTTCCCATGAATATATATGCAGTGAGTCTCAACCCTGCCTACATGTTAGAATCACATGAAAAAAATTTTTTAAACACTGAAGCCAGGTCTTAGTATATATATATATATTTAAATATAAAAGGTGATTTTAATGTGCAGCTGAAGTTGGAAACCATTGGTCCAGAGCGTGAAAATTTTGATCATGTCTTTTCTGGAGGGCAGATTTTGATTGGAAAGAAAAAAAAACCACCTGAGTCCTTGGGTGAAGGGAAGTAGGAGAAAGTACCTGGGGTTTTTAGAGAAAGATGGGAAGAGTGGAGATTAGGGGGAGGTGGTGCTGAAAATAAACTTCAACTTGTCAGTTTTGCCTACGGCTGGCTCTGACCAGGACGTAAGAGAGGAGGAGAATGAGCTTGTGGAGAAAAGTGCATCTTCATGAATTCATATTTAAAGCTGTTTCAACAAACATTCTTTCACACACCACTGGGGGCCGGAAATTGACCACCTCTAACAAAGCAGTTTTAGCTCCCGTGGTACTGATTTTTCCTAGGAAATTCTAAAATAAAAACTGGCGCAAAACTGAGTGTTAAAATATGTCTACGGGAGTAGTGGTGAGTGGTGTCTGCTTAAGGACCCTCTGGACAGTTGATGTGAGAACTTTGAAGGATACCCTCAGAGAAATGCCTTATTTTATTATTGTGAGATCACTGTGTAAATGTTTTTTTTTTTTAATTCCAAATTTTATCTTGTTTTTGTTTGCTGGCCAATCAGCTTGCCCCTTGTCCTGTTCACTAGTCCCTTTGCTGGGCATGAAGAATTGTACTTAGTTTTGTTGGTGGTCTTACTCATTTTATTTGGAACATTTTCCAGGCTGCTGCTGTGCGTCTGTTCCTTGGCCTCTGAGAGGCAGTGTGGCATCATGCATCAAGCTTGAGTGGCCTGGGTGTGAATCTCAAGTCTTTGACCTTGCGCAATCTTTACTGATTCCCGTTTCCTCATCCGTAAAATGGGAGTGATGCCAATACTTAAACTGGTAGAATTATAAGAATCACATGACAATATCTGTGAAAATTAATTTGTAAACTATAACATGTTGTGCAAAGGATTTCCTCCCTGCCCCCTCCTAGGCCCATTCCACAGGGAAGGCATGTGAAATCTCTTCTGCATAGCATGAAAGGGCTGGATTATTTGGGGATAGTTTTAAGCTTTTGGTCTATGGGTTATTTAAGAACAAATGTGCTGAAGTCATCCTCTGGCCTGTTTAAAGCCTTGGCCCAGGAGTCATTGACACCAGCCCCTGGGTACATCACTAGCCAGGTGCTCTGCCCCAGAGTCTGGCATCAGCGAGATTTGCACAGATGCTCATTTGTGGATCTGACCCTCGGTAGGGCTCTGGATGAAGCCACTTCAGTTTTATGGTCCTCAGAGTGAGCCATGTGGCTTTGAGGATACTGGACTAGAGTTTCCTCTCAAGATCACCATCTTAGCTTTGGGCCCACCAGTCTCTCAGCTCTGAAAGGCCCCTTTCGTGGTCTGCAGTTCCCTGGGGGGTGTGAGAGCATTAAAAACATCAATCCAAGGCAGTGTCTGAGCAGAACTTGTGGTTGTTCGTCAACACTGCATGATGGAGTCTGCTGTGCAAACACAGTTCAGTAGGAAATACAGGGGGTTATTGATTCTTTCCTGTTCTAAGACTGTCCTTGTCTTCCTCTAGGACAGTGATTCTCAAAGTGTGATCGCCAGACCAGTAGCTGTGGCATCACCAAGGGCACTTGTTAAAAATGCAAGCAGATCATCAGCTCCACCCTGCAACCTTCCGTTAGGAGCTCTGGGGATGGGCCCAGAAATCTGTGTTTTAGCCAGCTCCCGGGGTACTTCTGATGCTTGCTAAAATGTAGAAACCACTGATCTGGAAGTCAGCTACCTAGGAAGCTGTGGCCACCCGTGTTCTCTCCTGGGTTCATTATGAGTAGAAGTGGCGATCTTCAGGGGCTTCTCTCAGGCACCCTCACTGTCGTCATCCAATGAAGGAGCCATTGTCAAAGGCCCTGGGCCCTGAACGCAGCCCCGCTGGCGGCCATTGGGTTCTCCATCCAGCTGGTTGCATTCTCAGACTTCCGCTTCATCCACTCCCTGGGTTCAAGGGCTTTTACTGTCAGGCCTAACAATTTTGGGGAGAGAAGCCTATACTTTCTCTTCCCGGATAAATGTGCATTTTGTTATCGGACCTCAAGAAATAGCATGAAATTAACTTATTTCCCCTACCCTTGGTTAAAAGAAATGTAATTTGGTTCTGTGGCTCTTCACACGTTTGGTAATATCTGACCATAAATAGTTTTAGGACTAGAGAGGGTCAAGCAAATAAAACAGCCTTGCCCATCAGCTGGGGGAAAATTCCGCCCAACACATTTAAATTGCCTTTCCTTTGATCATAATGCATATTGGTGGCCTGCAGGAGGATAGTGCCAGTGCGCTGAAGGCTAAAATTTCCATTTCTATCACTTTTTCTTTATCCACTGGAGTGGCTCTCTGAAGGACCGCTGGTCATACTCACTCTCTAAGTAGGGTTCTGTGTCACTTCCCGCTCTCCGAACGTGCTGCAGATCTGTGTAAAAACGGCATTTCTTACTGACAGCCAGCAATGTGTATTCTCTTGTTTTGCATATTAATATCCGAGTAGTCAGGGAAGGCAGACATGGGGAAACTATTTCCTCACCTTATTAGTGGTTTTGGGCCCTAAAAGAATGTTTCTGATTGGTGAGGCCAAGAGACATTCAGAACCTACACATTCAAAGGTGGTCTCTGACTGTTGTTCAACTGTGAGATTCAGTGAGGATGGCTCTGTACTAAGCAAGGTCCCCTCTTCATCTGGTCATAAGTCAAGATTCTGCCGGGTGGCATGGAACCTGTCACCTAAACTTTGTCAACAAAGCCAATATGCTAGACTTTTTCTCTTTTCCTCACCACCAAGTACGCCAGCTGAGTGCCAGTGGCGTTTGGTCTTCCTTCCACCCTATTTAAAGCCAACCTTTGTCAGCGTTACTCGTGTGGCAAGTGGGGGCTGAAAAAATAAATTGGCTGAAATATGAGTGACCAAGTTATAAGGAAATGGCCAGGGTGACCCTGTTCAACCAGCTGCTGGGTACTGGTAAAAATGAACCACCCAAGTCTACCCTTTTCCCAGCTGTGGTTGGTGCAACCTGTGGGTACAACTTTTCACCCTGGCTTATATTCAGTGTGGATAATCCTGGACCTTGTAGCTGTCTGGTACTGACAGGAAAATGACAGTAATTTCTAAAATCTCCCAGGCACTTACTTCTGCTCGCAGTGGGCCAAGGGTGGGAGGTTGGGCTGGGAGGATACGGGAATGTGGGGCCCCACTTTCGGCTTCCCTGCTGCCCATGGTTTTGCCCCCCAGCCTCAGGCCCTCCCACAGAAGGCTACAACCAGCACCCTTTGAGAATGCGGGAAGGGGGAAGCCAGGAGCCGATTGTTAATCTCGGTGCATCGAAACTACTCGGGGTCTTCTGTGTGAACCTGGACAATGTATGTTTGATAAATTGAATTGAAAACACATACCCCTGGGGGGGGGGGAATGCCAATTCTTATGAAAACTCTAACTTTTTAAGAACTAGTGTTCATCTTCTTTGTTATTTTACTCCTGCAACTTGGCATTTTGATAGGTTGGGGCCTCTTTCACGATCCACATTTTTCAGGTGAGGAACTGGAGGCACAGAAAACGCCTAAGATCACCTGGCTAGACAGAGGGGGAGACAGGACCCCATCACTGCTCATGATGGTCAGCCCAAAGCCTTGTCCACCCCTGCCTTGAAGCAGCGAGTGCTAGACAGGGTGTTAGTTACATAACTGAGATGCTGCAAACTGTATTCTCCCTCCACGCAACCAGACAAGTAATCCAAACGACAGTCTAGCACCAACAAGACAGAAACACCTTTTTAAAGGTGGGTGAAGTGAACAAAATGAGAATCAGACTCAAAAGAGATCAGATTTTTATGCACGTGCCCGAGGATTGGGAGTTGGCTTCCTTCATAATCATGAGCCCACACACGCTTTCTTCACCTCCCACATTCTCCTTCCTCAACACCGGCGCGCTGTGGGCTCGAGGAGCCCCCACTCATCTCCCTTAAGTTAACAAGAAAGAAAGTGTTTTGTTTTCTTCATTGTCCACATTTTGGAATTATCTTCTGTGTCTAGAAGAGGTTTTAGAACGGCAGAAACCACTAACGTACAAGCCTACCTCATTATTATACACAATAGTATTTAAATAAGTGATCGTTTAACTTATTTGAAAGCAATGCTTGTTTTTCTCTAAGGAAAAATAAATATTTCTCACTGTTTCTTTCCTCAACTCTTTTTTTCTTCACTTCCAAGGAAATGGAGATTTTATATTAACCTTGTGAACTACCTCCCCCGCCCCTAGTTATTCTTCATTATTTAAATCAACCAGGCAAATATGTACTCTTGCTAGTCTGAGGCTGAGAATAAAGGATGATGATTTTATTTTATAACTTGAGTACCCCCTGGAGAAAGTAACTGGCAAAAAGATCTCAGTATTTTAGTTCAAGGTTGAATTTTCAATAATTGACTGTGAACTGTATGCATTTAAAACCCACCGCTCTGGAGCAGCCTGTCCTGAATTCTAGAATCAGAGGGGATGTTTTTGTCAGCCTTCATGCAGACCTACCAACAGGCTTCTTTCTCACGGTAAAACCTATGTTGTAAGCTAACACGCCCCATATTGTTCATCTGGCACAGGTTGTCGGCAAACTTTTTCTGGGAAGGGCCAGATAGTAAATATCTTAGGTTTTGTGGGTGCGATCTAAGATATATATTTGATCTTTGTCCTCCGTGCCTGTACAGAGCCCCTAAAACCCTGTGATTTCCTGAGTGATAGAGGTGCTAGAGGCAGCTTTTGTTCTAATATTTGACCTTTGACTCAGGTTCCTGACATAAGAGCTTCTAAGGCCCTGGGAACCTCTGGAGTGGTGACAGTGTCTGTTGTGTGCCGATAAGGTGGCTGGTGGCTGGGCGCACCTAGATGGCTTAGATGGGGGCTGGTCCTCAGAAAGACCAAGCCATGATTAGAAGCTTGAACTTTCAGCCCTGCCCCTGATCCTCCGGGGCTGGAGAGTGAGTTAATAATCAATCACAGCTACACGATGAAACCGCCATAAAAATCCACACTTCAGGGCTCGGACAGATGTGTTAGTGAACACAGCCACATGGTGGGCGGGTGGCGCACCCAACTTCACTAGGGCAGAAGCTCCTACACTCAGGACCCTTCCAGACCTCACCCTAGGTACCTCTTCATCTGGCTGCTCATTTGTATCCTTTACTATAGTCTTTATAATAAACCAAGTAGCCCCAGGGTTTCCCTGAGTTCTGTGAGCCGTTTTAGCAAATTATCAGACTTGAGGAGAGGGTTGTAGGAACCCCAGTTTATAACTGGTGGATCAGAAGTGCAGTTGAAAATCTGGGACTTGCGACTGGTGTCTGACGAGGGGGCGATCTTGTGGGACTGGGCCTTTCATCTGGGGGTCTGTGCTACCTCTGAGTAATAGCGTCAGAACTGAATCGCAGGGCATCAGGTTGGCGTCTGCGAGCTGGAGCCTTGATTGGTATGGGGAGAAACATGCACACATTTGGTGTTAGAAGTTGCCTAGACAAAGGAAACAGTTTTTCTTTAAAAGCCACGTGATCTCGGGCGCAGCTCCTCACTCAGCTCAGCTGTGGTGGTGCGGAAGTGGCCGTGGACCGTAGGTAAACACATGAGCTTGGCTCTGTTCCAGCAACACTTAATTCACTGAAACAGGCTGTGAGGAGGATTTTGGCCCGTGGGCTTTGGTTTGCTGAGCTCTGATCTAGGAACTTCTGGGAACAAACCTGTTATCCTGAACTGCAGAACGTTATGGCACATAAAAACTAAAAGGTAACTTAGTTAAAGTTTGCTGTCACTTTGTGACTCTGACTCCTATGTGCAGCCTCCAGAACTATGCCTTTCAAAGAGGGATCTCCTGTCCTCCCAGCAGGACTTAGGATGCACAATTAACTTTATTTAAGTGCTTTATTTTAAAATACAACTTTTAAGTGCGGCATGTTCCTCTTGAAAATGTATATTATTTATGTGCATGTTTGCATACATATATTCACATATATTGTATCTATGTATCTAACATCTCTATACTTCTATCTAGCGTGTTGTGAAACCCTACAACTTTTTCAAACTGATTTTTAGTAACCATTTTCACAAATAATAAGACTGGATCCCTCCTGTTTTTCTTAGACTCCAAGTGGAACAAACATCTCAGAGCCACCCTCTGTCTGTGACTCCAGGGGTGGTCTCTTCCAGGTGAGAGCTGTCTCTGGGGCAGTGGGTTTGTGGGGGTGTGTGACACCATGGCTAGCCCCTGCCAGAGCCAGGTTGTTTGATCCAGGTAAGGGGCCGGTAATCAGAGGCCAGGTTATGAAGACAGCAGGTGGAATCTGGTGAGAGGCATCACATGTGAAGGTGAGGCGGTAGGTGGGTAGCCAAGAGAGAGATGAAACAAGGTAAAGAATGGGCAAGAGAGCAGTTTAGGGGTAAATTCTGTGAACCCTGGGCATCTGTGGGGCAGTCCTAAGAGCAGCCTGGAACCCTTGCTTGCTGGAGGCAAAATTCACAGTGACTGAATTTTGTGGGTTATTTAATGACTTGTTCTAGGAACTTGTAGAGTCCTACAGGGTCAGCTCACCTTGGACCTCACAGCACAAAGTTGACTGGCCAGAATGAAGGCCAGTGAAACTGTCATCAAACCAGTATTAAGCACAGAATCTCTTTTAATTATTTGATAAAGTGGCACTTCACCGTGTGTTAGGGGGCTAGAGATCCTTGGAGGCACCTAGAAGAAAAGGGTTCTGAATTTCAGCTGTCAGGGTTCAAACGTCAGCTCCAGGCTTATTAGCTGTGCAATGGTTCTGTGTAAAATAACCTAATCTCTCTAAAATTGTTGACTCTGTAAGATAATCTATTCTTCTTTCTAAAATGGTGTATGTTCCTGCCTGCCCTGGGCTCCCCCCCCCCCCACCCCACGGAGTTTTTGCTGCCTGCCACAAATCGCTGGATGGAATCATATGAATTCTAAATTGCTTTTTAAAATTGACATTACTTTGCTGCAAGCCAACTACTTCATAAGCTGTGTCAGCTAAAGGTCTCCCCACCAGTTAGTCTGAAGAAGTTTTTGCTGTCATATCTGTCCTGTTAATTTAAGCAGAAACTGTAATTAGATGTAAGTGCTCCTGTTCCCACACAAATGAATGGCAGCATCTGTAGAGAGACAACCGTTCCAAACCCTTTTTGGCTACCAGCGCTCTACAAGTTAGCAGTATGGAGCGAGGCCCGGATCCAGACTTCTGTCGGCCTAATTTTATATCTGTGGACGCACAACACTAAATCCAATATTTCTAATGCCTTGCTGTGATGGGTGCAAAGCCAAGCACATTCCAGACTTTTATGCTGGTGGCTCCCCCTGAGAAGGACACACTAGTAGTGTGTGTGTGTGTGTGTGTGTGTGTGTGTATGTGTGTGTGTGTGTTTTCTATTTTCCCCAGTCACTTAGCAGAGATAGGAAAAATAAATAGAGGTTTGATAAGTAGTTAGGCACAGAACCAGAAAACCAGAAACAGTAGGAAGTTGTGTTGATTACTGAGCAATGAAATCGCAAAGGTATCTTACATAAAGATGTTTTGTTCTTTGTTAACCTCTCTGATAAGGGATTGAACAACTTGCTTCCTGAGAGTGTGGCCAATGATAGAGCCACTTGTGAGAGCCCCCTGTGTATGTGGGAATGTGCTTGTGGAAGGAGTATCTAGAGTGGACAGGTTTGTATCCAGGATGTTACAGAAATCTCTATTAAGAAAATCCATACTCTATTAAAGCTTCAACAATACAGTAAGACTGGAAATTGTTGAGTATTTACCCCTCCTCCATATCACACTGTACACTGGGGTAGAACAGAGATAGGAAACATAATTCCTCTGCCCAGTGAGCTTGCAGTTTGGCTAGGGGTTGGGAGATACAGACTAAAAAATAACGCCATGTAAAGTTGACTGCAACAATAAGTAAAGTTCTTTTCACAATGAGAGAGGCATGGTCCCCAAAATTCACTTGCTTAAAACCTGGCATCATATTGCAAGATTAATGAAATGACCAGAGTGGGGTTGTCCAAGTAGCCATCTGGGAGTTCCAGGGGTCTGTGCCATCTAAGTCTGCCCTGGTCCCGGCTGCAGTTTGGTGCCACCTGGTGGCAGTTGTCTACTCCGACTTAAATACTCCATACATGGAATGACTCTGGGCCCTGTGGTGAAGGGGACTTCCAGGAAAGAGACAGTAATTCCAGGGATCTCCCAGATAGTCAGCACCCATTTCATTATCTCGATCCAGGAAAACTGGGGACGTGTAACCACCCTTGGCTTCCCTGCTTCCCGATGGGGTTACCTGCGGGGCTCCCTTTTCCCATCCATGCAGCCCATCTCCCCGCCCACCGACATCTCTGAGAACAGTGCCAGGCAGGCAACCAATCATTATTTTTGCCATATCTAAATTTGCCTCTTAGTGTTTTTTATTTTTTTACTTTAAAAATCTGGAGAGGAGTTATTGCAGTGTAGTTTGTAGCCACAAAGGCTTTTTGAAGGAAGTTAGGCTTGGGCCTTAATGGAAATGTGAAATGTACTTGTCCCAAGGTGTAGCAAAGGCATTTTAGGAAAGGCAGACTATAAATCGAGTAAAGAATATTCTCCTGGCTGATGATGCAGTTTTCTAGAAAACATGTACCTGATTTAGCATGTATTTAATCCAATAAGACACATTTGAGGAACTGTAGAATCTTTGGGGGTAGTAGTAAGGGACAAGAGTCTATATTGTTACCTGTCTCCTGCTGTCAGAATATTTTGTGGCCCCTGAGCACTGTTGGCAGTGCTGGAGAGAAAAAGCTTCTTTGCACAGGTAGATATTTAGCTGTACTAATGTACGACTTAAAACACCACCAGCTCTGACATGTTTGAATGTGAAGATCAATAAATGAGGGGGAGAGAGAGAGAGGGGGAGAGAGAGAGAGAGAGAGAGAGAGAGAGAGAGAGAGAGAGAGAGAGAAACACAGAGATGATAGGAAGGGAGAGAGAAAAAGTGCCCCAATGCTCACCTAAGAATTAAGTTACCTTGGTTTTTTTTTATTTAAAAAATGGGCTTGTCCTTTATAGAAACATGGCAGCTTTGTCTGGAAATCTGTTTTTAGTTAAGTCTCCATCAGGTAAACGACAGGTACTCCAGGAATCAACACGGCAAATTTAAGTTCATATCAATTGTGTAGCTCATTCTTCGCAAAAGCTTACCTTCTGGCTTATTCACTTGTTATTACCTCTTCCCTTGGTGATTTTCCTATTCCTCCCTATGGTTAATGCTTTGCTTTTTTAATGTAGTGCATTTTAATCTTTAAAGCGTCATGCAGGCAAGAATTAATCTCCGGTGGAATTTTTTCATTTTGTCGATGGAAGAGATAGAGAGAAGATGTAGATAGATTGTCTGGGACCCCAGAGTGGAATGTTTTCAGAGCTGTGATTTGGTAAGCAGTCCAAGCCCTAGAAATCTCGAGGCAGCATGAACATATCTGCTTCCTCCTGGATTGTAGATCCTCTTGAGCCACATTTGTGACTATATGTGCTTCTATGTTGATAGGGGTAGGGAGTATGGGATAGCCAATGGATAGAGGTAAATGATATGTTGTCAGTTTGTCCAGTTATAAAACATCTACACCCAAACAAGAAATCTGATGGCCTCAGATACAATAGAAAGAGCTCAAGGCAATTATTTTGTCCCTCTGGGTACAGTGCCCTTATCCATACAACAGAAACAAAGACAAAAATGTGTACTGTGTTTTGCCATATACCTGAAACTGAGTTAGGTGTATTCATCATGGTCACTGAATTTTCCCAAGCCCAGTGTCTTAGAAAAAGGAGCCCAGAGTGATGCCTTAACTTGTCCATGATTTGTCATAGTTTATTTAACTATGAACAGAAGAGTCTAGTCCTTGGACCTAGATCCAGTACTCTTTCTGCCATATCATAGCTGCCTCAAAAGAGAGGGCAAGACAAGCTGAGCTTGCAGGTCCTGGACAGATGTAACATGGTCCCAGGATGGCTGAGAGGACACAATTCCATGACAAGAAGTGATCAAAGAGCAGACTGTTGTCTTAATGTCTTACTGAGTCTACAGCTGTGGCACTCCAACACTGATTTCACATCAGCATCACCTTGGAACTTAAAACACCCCTTATGCTCTCCCCAGACACTGAATGACGGGAGAGGGGTCCAGATCTCAGCCTTTTCAAATCTCTACAAGTGATTCCAATGGGCAGTCAAGGTGGCATACAGCTGCTTTAGATTTAGGAATTCACACCAATGAACTTCCTTTTTTGAGGTTGTCTGATACACTCCTCTCACCTTGTCCTGCACCTCATCTCCCTTTGCTCTTTGCAAGCCAAGGAGAAGGACAGCAACCTTGATCTTTCTTGCTTGTTCTCTTTATCTTTTACAACAGAGCATGTTTGCTATAAGGGAGGGGAATAAAGAAAATTAATAACAACAGGCATGAACAACAAACATTGGCAACAGGTCTCTCCCTGACAAAGACTTAGCAGTACATAATCATGACATGCCAAAACATTAGCAAGGAAACTACTCACGCATGACGTGCTTGGGCAGCTTTGCCAGCAGATATCAACAGACTCTTGGGAGTAGCTTCCATCCACTGTAGCTCCTTAAATAGGAGGTGTTGTGGCTCTCCTTTAGGGGGAGAAACAAAAGCGATGTGCAGCGTTGAAGTGTTCCCATGTTCAAAATGACCTGACACCATATGGGATTCTTTAGGCTAGAAAATAGTTGATTAAAATTTCAACCCTCTTCACAGACCAAAAGGGATTTTGATCCCCAAATCTGGCATACTTAAGCTGTTGTTGCTTCTAGAGTTGGATTATATCCTCATGAAAATGGGTCTTAACAATCTCCATGGGTTCTTGTTCAGAGTTAGGCCCCCTGTTTTGGAATCTGATTGCAAACTCTGCAGGTGGAAATCCACATTTCTTGAAACAATGCACATGGCAGAGTTAAAAGCAAATATCTAGATCACATTATCAAGTTTATTTTTAAAAAGATTTTATTTATTTATATTTTTTAGAGAGAGGGGAATGGAGGGAGAAAAGAAGGGAGAGAAAGATTGATTGGTTGACTCTCGCTTACACTCCTACTAGGGACTGAACCCCTAACCCAGGCATATACCCTGCCTGGGAATGAACCAGTGACCTTTTGCTTCATGGAACGATGCCCAACCAACTGAGCCACAGTGGTCAGGG
>VMDR010012789.1:0-25993 GCA_007922815.1 Macrotus californicus | reverse complement strand
ATATTGGCTCAAGCCCCAGCTTGGCATCTTTACTTTGAGACAAGAAAGCCATAGGCACACATGTGAGGACAGACTCAATATGCACCAGAGGAGATGATTAAGGCAAACACAGAAAGGCTACTTTTATGACAGGACCACATGACAGCTAACAGCTCCTGGGGGCTTACCGTGTACAAGACACTTGTTCTTTTTAATCCTTACAACAGCCCCCACCTTCAACACATCTCTCACTGCTTCCTCTGTTCCAAATTGATCTACTGACAATGCTGCAAACATTTTCTGAGCATTCGAACTTCTGCACCTGTTATTCTCTTCAGCTAGAATCTGTTTTCACTCTGACTCCACTTATTACAATTTTACCCAGGTTTTAAGAGCCAATTCAGACACTACTTCTCTAAAAACTTCACTGTTCATTTCTCAGAACTTTTCTTCCCCACCTTTGCACTCCTACAACATGCTATCATCACTCACTGGCACTTTCACTGCACTCTAGTTCTCTGAGTATTTGTGTTATTTCTGCTGCTAGGGTGTGAGCTCCTCAGAGGCAGGAACAGTGTCTAATGAATATATTTCCTATGGCTCACGTGTATAGTAGACACTTAGTATTTGTGGAATAACACACACAACACCAATCCTGTCTTTAGCGCCACTGTTTCAAGGACAGGCAGCCCAGCCCAGCCCCAGCCAGCCAAATGCTTGGTACCATCATAATCCCAATAAAGCCACACACTTTTCTGTAGTTCCTTTGTCAGGCAAACAAGCCCAGATGGCGTCAAAGTGCACCAAAACAAAGCTCTGAGAAGTGACTCTCCACAATTAGTTATCCCAAAGGTAAACAGAGGGATTTTCTACTATTAGTCATCCCAAAGATAAATAGAGTAGTGATTCTTTGCAATTAGTCATCTAAGGGTAAACAATGGTGATGGCAGCCAGCCATAAAGTAAGGTGAGGCTTGAAACACTCTACAGAACGCCTCACATTCCCTATAGCTCCTCTGGTTGGCCTTGATGTTGTTGGCCAGGGAAGGAAGATGAAAAGGGAGCCTGAAGCCTTTAAAAAATCTGAGGTTTTAATTTGAACTTTAAAAATAACTAGCACTTGGCAGCTAATGCACAAGCTTAAGACTGAAAATCTAGTTTCCCTACAATATGAAACAGTCCTATTATCCCTTTTTCTACTACAATAAATCCAATATTTAAGACGTGCACCACCCTCCCCCCCAAAAAAACCACACATTTAGGAATGCCAAAGTAGGGGAATAGAGTTAATACACTAGAGTAATTTTTGTCCTCTCCCTCCATATTTTGTCCATGATAATAACAAATCAGCACCACTTTAATGCCTTGATATGGATTCCATTGATTAGTCCCATCGATTTTATTTCTCAAGTCCATCCAGCTCCCAACGCCACCAGCCTAGTCCAAGCCACCATCACCTGGACAACCACAGGAACCTTCTCACTGGTCTACTTCCATCCTGGCCACCCTCCCACATTGTAACCAGAGTGATTTTGGAGAATGTCTTTCACGCTGAAAAAACCAATGCCCTGTGTACAACTACTTGTTAAATAAAAGCCATGTGAGGCAGTTCACAGAAACCTTCATATGCAAATGAGCAAATCCAAGGCCAAAAGAATATTGAAACCATGTACCCAAGGTCAGACAGAATGGAGGTCAGAATTCAGAATTCATTGATTGCAGATGGGCCTCATTTCAGTAAGCCATATTGCTTCTCCCGGATATATAGCTCATTCTCAGTGTGATCCATGGAAGACAAATGAAGTGGTTTGGATTAGTCTAGAGCCTGCTTTCAGGGCCACAAAATATTAAAATAGATTACCCAGAGATAAGAGGGATGAGAACCCAGCCTGAGCTGATGCACTAAGGGTCACTCACACGTAGATCCTCATATCTCGGAATCTACCTTCTCTAGCCAACCAGAGGGCAGGGGCGGCATTCCAGATCCAGGACTATGTGATCCACATGGGGAGCATAAGATTTCACTGGTTGGATGTGCAAGACTTGTGTCTTCCATGGTTTCCCGTGCACCTGCTGAAGAAGAGTGACAATGCGAGTTTCTGCAGATTCTGCCCACCTGTGCCATTCTGGTTTGATGGCTGCTGACAGCACTTTTCTCCTGGAATCCCTGGGAGCTTCATTTTCCCATTGGTTGGTGATGATTTGCTGAGAATAAGGCCAGTGCTCCTTCCCTGTTTCACTGCTTCCAGGAGGCTGGAGATTCTTCCCTGGGAAAGATTCCACATTTTGGTGGATATGCAAAATGCCCCCAGTGTCCTTTCGTAGCACTTGGCAGGCAATGGGCCAGCCTCCTTCAGAGCTGGGAATCAGCCCCAGGTTCACCCGGTCTGCAACGTCTGAGAGCTTCAATTGTCTATTATCCCCAAAGTGTATTTGGCACCGATCTGCTACTCCATTAATCTCAAGGTTATTTTTCAGAGCATCTACAGCACGGGGGTTCCACTCACAGGCATGGACGAAGGCAGCACCAGCATGAACTAGGAAGGGCAACGTAAAATAACCAATCCCTGCATAGAGATCCACCAGCACTTGTCCAACACAGGGCAGCGATGCCACTCGAAGCTTCTCAGTGATGTTTCCGAAGGAGAACATGCACTGGGTTATGTCAAACTTATAACGGATTCCATTATCCACATGCTCAACCCAGCCATCATTGCCCAGCAGCAGTGTCACTGCTGGAGTTCGAGTGCCATCCGGCGATACCCGTCCTCGTTTGGCCAAACGTTGGACGCCGAGTGCTAAGGCAACAATCTCCCAGAGTTCTGGTCCCAGATTTTTCCACTGCTCGGCTTGGAAACAGTCCTCACTCAGCAACAAGAGGTTCCCGTGCTGTTGCCAAGATCGAGGCAAATCAGCCTCCAACTCAGCCGACCACGTCACTCCCCGGGCCTCTACCCAGCGACTCACCTCAAGACACAGCCTCTGGGCAGGTGAACGACCCTGGGCCTTCTTTGAAGGAACAGGATCCAAGAGCTGCGTTAGCTTACAGGTGCTGCCTGGAGCCACACGATTCCTCAGCTCCTGCAGGTGCCACTCAGGGAGCGCCTCTCCCCGCACGGGTAGCGCCACCGTGCCATCCGGCATCTTTTCCACGCGGTGCTGCCTGTCCAAGAGTTTCTCCTTCTCGAGATAGTCCCTGTATCGCTGGGTAAACCGAGGCTCGGTCACAACTGCGACAACGGCCGCGGGCTTCCCGCCTCCCCTTTCCATAGTCGTGGCCTCGCATTCCTCTGGATTCCCTCGGCAAGACTCTACTCAGAGTCCACTCTCCTCCCCTTGTCCATTCACAGCCGCAGCAGGAAGAGAGGCTCGCACGTCACTGCACCAGGAACGGAAGTGACGTCAAACTCGCAGGCCGGAACCAAGTTCTGTTGATGCACCTGTAGAAGATTGGCGTCGTCGTTGCCGTGGTGAAGCTGCTACTGCCATCTTTACTGTGACGTCTGTTACTTGCTTCACCCTAACAGGAAGTTAATAATAACAAGGAATTGTGTGAACTTAAAAACTTCAAATTAGTGGGTATCCTCCAGAACCCTCTTGCACTCTCTTCAGTGCTGCTCACGAATCCAAAGGGGAAAGTGAACCTGGAATGATGGGCCGAATTTGGAGAAAGGACTCCCACAGTCTCCTGCGGCTTCTCAGGTCAGCATTAGCAGCCGCCTTGTTTGCTGAGTGAAGAGTATGATGTAGCTTCTTCATTTCTTTTCGTTGCAAAGATGGTCGTCACCATCTCACTGTCCAGCAGAATAAGAAACGAGGGTTTAAGTCAGAAGGATCTGAGTTCAGAGAAATCATATCACCTCTCAGAACCAGAATCCTCACCTATAATGGGAATCATGTTCACTTCCTCAAATCAATGCACAGTGGCTAGAGATATATAAAATGCTTTCAATTCTGACCAGTAAAGAGTAGCTACTCAAGAGATATAATGTAACAAGTTGAAGTGGCAGGTATTTACCGCTTGAAAGGCTTTGATATATCTAATGAGGGGAGACAAAGGGGAATTCCCCTACCAATAACTTAAACTAATTGAAAATAAGAATTGTAAAGAAGCCCTCCCTTTTTTACTTTCCTCCCATCATTCTACAGATTAGGTAATTGAGACACAGGGAGGTTAACTATTGAAGTCCCCAAATCAGATCTCTGTATGGTAGGCACAAGCTAAGGCTAAAACTTTCTTGTCTCTTCATTCCTATTCATTATCCATCAGAGTTGTTCTTGTTTTCAGTTTGTCTCTGTGATAAAGGCTCAGAAGTGGAGAAAACCTAGATGGTGCCATATTTTTATTTATGTATTTAGTCAAGTTTATTAGGGCAAATTCTAAAATGTGAACATTGATTCACAGTGATTTCCTGTAGGTGATATAATTACAGGCGATTCCATTTTCTTTGGTACTTTTTTTTTCTTTAGTAACAAATTGCATGTAATGAAGAAATGTTATTTTTGTGTTAGAAAAATCTTTAGAAAATCTATGGTGCAGTGAGGAAGTTATTTTCTGGGTCCCAAACGAACAGAAATTCCCTTTAGTTTTATCTGTAGTGGGAGATGGGAAAAGTCTTCTGTTTCAGTGTTGGTTTTTTTCTCTAGGTTACCTTCTGTTCCAAGGTCATTCTGACACCTGGAAGACTAATTGATGCACTAAGCTTGTGATCTCCCTATTCCTCTTTAGCTTGTGAAATGCCCTAGCCACTCCCCTAGTTGCTCCTGTCACGAACCTGGGACTTTTCTTTTACTTAGGCCTCTCCCTTGTCCTCAGGGCTTACAGCAAAGCCATCTCCTTGTTTAATGGATTGTACCCTTTGCATCGTTCTCCAGAGAATCCCTTCTCTCTGTCCCAGCGACAGTGCCCTTGTCTCCAACGTTTCTCACAGCTTCCCAAGTGGACTTCTCGCCTTTGTTTATGACTATTAATACATTTTTATTATCATTTCTATTTAGTTATTTCTAAGGAGACACACATATTTCTATAGAAAACTATGTTATGAAAAGTGAAACCACTGTAAACTAATCTGTTTGTAATTTGGGATTTTCTTATCTGGCTTTTAAATCTTTGAAGATATGCCACTGAACATATGTTCCAGATAGTTTGCGATCCACAAACGGGAGGAATGAAAAATACATGATCCCTGCCTTCAAGGAATTGATAGAAAAGTAGGAGTTTGATGAGTACTTACTGATTTATGATGTGTTGACCTTTGAGATCTGAATAACCTACCTACCCACTGTCACACCTTCCTGATATCCTATGGACACCCAAAGGGTGATGATTTCAAAGGTACCTAATTAACCACAAAAGACTACTGCAGATGCTGGCAGAATATGGGGTTCATTAAGTACAACTTAGTCATTAAGACAATAATATTTTATGTGCATATTCTCTGGAAAAATACCTTATCACTTTATTCTAATCTTAATCACCTTCTCAATTATAAATTTCATTTGAACTTATGCACCAAAGTTTACTCAAAAGGAAGGGAGCAATGTTATAAACAGGAACAAGAAATTATTTACCCAAAGCTATTCAGAACATACTAGTCAAAACTGGAACCAGGTCTCCAAACACACTGTCAGTATTTAAATATTTCAAGGTCAAAATCACATTAAGCAACTGGTCTTAGGAATTTTTAGCAATAGCTACAATTAAGATTTAACAAACTGGTCAGTTCTGGAAAATGTCATACATTGGTTATTATCTTGAAATTCATTAAGAAATCCCTGACAGACTGTATGCTTAGCCATAAAACAAGCCTTGATAAATTTAAAAGTATTGAAATCAAAGTATATTCTCTGACTACAGTGGAAGGAAATTAGGAATCAATTACAAGGAAACTCTGGGAATTCCAAGTAAGTAGAAATTAAACAGCATATTCCTAAATAATCAATGGATCAAAGAAGAGAAGCTATAGATGGCTTCTCTTCATGCCTGAGCAGGGG
The DNA here is from genome assembly GCA_007922815.1 of Macrotus californicus. Lineage (NCBI taxonomy): Eukaryota > Metazoa > Chordata > Mammalia > Chiroptera > Phyllostomidae > Macrotus > Macrotus californicus. Next base: position 20,021 of record VMDR010012789.1, on the reverse strand, counting down.
AAGGACGGCCCCAGTGGCAGTGAGGGACACATGGAGATGCTTTCTGGTTACAACACATGAGTTTCAACTATTCATTTGACTGTTTACACTTAAAACACTACAAATCAGTAAGTAAAAACACAGTCATCATCATGTAAAAGTAAGTCATATTGGGATTTTACTGGAGAACATAAAGATTCAGTAGTTAATTTATTCATAAATTAAAGTGAGAACTTTTCATATAGGTATTTTATTAAAATTTGCTATTTTAAAGTTTTTATAAATTTAAATATTATAACATTTCAAGTTCCAGCTATCATATGAATTATTCAAAACAATGGAAAACAATGGATCATTCAATTATGACATGTGTACTCCACTGTTGTTAGGTTGAGTATTCTGTAGATATCTGTCAGCTGATATCTTTGCAGCCCCTTCTCAGGGTAAAATAACTCTCTGGCCACAATAATTCACAACCACAGTCTCAGTGAGAAACTGGAATGCCTAGTATCAGGTACTGATCTGAACACGTAGCAGTCTCTTCTTCCCTGGCGCGGAACACAGCTCTCCCCTCACTGCAGCTCACTTTCTCGGCTGTTCCCATTGCCCAGAAGACTCCCTAACTGCTTGCTCCTGAGGTCTCAGGCCAGTCACAACGTCTCCAGGCAAAGCTTCTCTAACCTTCCACTCATTTCCCCAACAAGTCAAATCTCTTCCAGTGATTCTTGTAGCACCATATTCCTCTCTTGTAGCCCTTTCCCTTCACAGTTTTTTGTTTTTTAATTTGGTTAGTGGCTCTCTCCTCCAAAGTGTCAGTTTCATGGGGTGAGGAGCTGGATTCCCCCCTAATTATAATTATTGTATTCCCGTATTGCACTTATGAGAAATCACCACACATAGTAGAATGAACACACGAGTGAATGAATCAATGACAGATGGAAGAAGAACGAGCTGCAAGAAAAATAATTCAAGGCCAGAAAGTGTTTCAGTTCTAAAACATTGCCACTAGATGGCAGCAAAACCAGCACCAAAGTAGTGGAAGCTTTGGAGGAAATTTCTTGGGTGTGATTGTCCAGGGCTTGTCAAGGGTCCTAGAGTTCCCCACCAGTCTTTCTTCATTCATCTCTATTAGATAGCCCTTACTAACATAACTAATTCAGAGGTGTGAGTGTGTTTGGCAGCAAGTAATGGAAACCCCAACAAACAGCAGCTCAACAATCAGTGGGAGGTGTATACTTTTTAATATAAAAATCCAGGGCTGGTATAGCTGTTTAGGGAAATCCTCAGTAAACCAGGCCCCATCTCAGCCTCAGAATGACCCTTCCATCCTTGGGGTTTCAAGGTGGCCACTACACTTCTAGGCTCTGTGAGCATATCGAGACAAGAAGACTAGGGCAAAGCAAAAGAACTGAGGACCTGCCCTAAGGACCTCTGACTACTCCTTTGGGACAGAAAGGGTCCCTTCACCACCCATGACTGTTAGGGATCCTGGGGGCAGAACAGGTCAGCTGGTGGGAATAATACATGCTCCATCCTGGTGCAGCAACTTGCCTGGACAGCCAGTGAGCCAGGAGTGGTAGGGGCTGAGAACAGGTGAAGTAGTCAGGAGTCAGACCATACAAGAGATTTAGACCAGGCTAAGGGGGTCTGGATTTTCTGTTGAGCACAGTGGGAAGCACTGGGAATTTTAAAACACAAGAATAACATGGGCGTTTTTATAAGCTTTTATACTTTCTTAGAATTGTGAATCTTCAGAACTTGAAAGGATTTTAGAAATGACCTGGTACAGTTTTACTTACACACGAAAAACAAATATATCTAACTCCGTACAGATAGTGCAGGTAGAGTAGGGACTTGTCACAATTCTGGCTCCAGAACCAGAGTTCTTTCTATTCCAGAACTTGGCCTTGCTATCGTAAGCTGGGACTGATAAGGAAGAATTTATAGGCTTCTTCTGAAACTCTTTGAAAAACTGTTCCTAAGCTACAGCCCGATCTAGAAACAGGAATGTGCAGTTTTCAAGGTTGGAAACCAATTAGTGCCAAGTCCTGGTTAATGGTCTGGGAAAAGTCAATACTAAATTGGGGTGTCAATTGCACCAGCGTCCCATGAACCCAATTACTTATCAGTGAGGACGTACGCCTGCTATTCCAAATGCAACACATATAATCCTGGAATCAGAACTTTATAACTTATGAGAACTTTGGGTTCATTTAGTCTAATCTTTTCAACAATAAGGAAATTGACTTACCTGTCTTCCTCTCTAAGGACTCTTACAGTGGCGTTTTCTTTTTTATAAAATACCATCTATGTATTTACATTGCAAATTTGAGCTTGAAATTTTCAGGGTATTTGTTGATAGTGATAGGAATACTTTGTTTGAGCTCTTATTAAACTTGACTGATTCATTTAAAAAAATTAATGAGCATGAAATACATGCAAGGGATACAGCGGTGAAAGAGATAGGGAATGTCCCTGTCATCATGAGGCCTGTGTTCTTTTCCACAGCATTTGTCAGTTAAAGAAACCCAGGGGATAGAGATAAGGGGAATGTAAGTGGGAGGAGCTTTCACAGCCATTCGAATTAATATCCAGTTGTCAGGAACCCAAATATGCCATGGTTTAGCCAGCACGATGGTCGCTATTAGCTCACAGCTAGATTCCAAATGTTCTAGCTAGGGGCTGTCACAAAAAAGTAAACTTTGCTATTTTTATTGGCCTTTTACAATAAGTTTAGACTTCCTCTCACTATTTGTTCAGCTGACAAGGATTTATTGTGCACCTCACCACCCATTTGTACTGGTAGGCACCAGAGACTCAAAGCTGAATAAAACACAGTTCATGCCTTCAGGAGGAATAGGCATAGCTGGGGATAAGATGTTAATCATGTAGTTAAGAGTGACGAGGGGTGTGTGTGTGTGTGTGTGTGTGTGTGTGTGTGTGTGTGTGTGTAAGGGGGTGGGGAGGGAGAGAGAGAGGGGCAGAGGCACAGGAAAGTTGAAAAGCAGAGTACTACAGAAGGAACAGCAGGGGCAAAAGCCCAGAAGCAGTGACAAGATAGGTATGTCCCTGGATCATAAGGGACGTCTGTGGCTGCAGTGTAGAGCAAAGGGCAGCATGTGAGGAGGTGAGGTCTCAGATGTGAGTGGGGTTTAGATAGGTCGAGTAAGTACTAGTAGGACTCAGTGAGGAGTTAGGATTCTATTAGAAGCCATGAGAACAGAGGGGTAAGGGGTTAAGCAAGACAGTGAAATGATATGATTTATGTTCTAAGATACCATTTTGTCTGCTTTAAGGATTATGGATTTGAATGAGGATGGAGCAGAAGCAGGGAAACCATTTACCAGGGGTGTCCAACCTTTTGGTGTCTCTGGCACACGCTGGAAGAAGAAGAGTTGTCTTGGGCCACACATTAATACACAAACACTAACAAAAACTGATGAGTAAAAAAAAAGGTTTTAAGTAAATTTACGATTTTGTGTTGGGCTGCGTTCATAGCCATGTGGGCTGCAGGTCAGACACCCCCAAATTGTCAGCTATTGTGGTGCACAGCAGAGATGGCGGGCCAGGACTAAGATGATGGCTGTGGGGATGAAGAGAAACCTTGAAACTCATACAAAGACAAGGTCACAGTAATTCACTGTCTCTCAGCTCTAAGGTCAACAGGTCTGTGCTTGAACTTGGCTAGGCCTTAGAGAGAAGAAAAGCTTGAACTCTGGAGTCACAGAGACTAGGGGTTTGAATCCTGCCCATCACTGCTTGGGCAACTCACTTACCCTGTCTGTAGTGTCTCACTAGTTTTTCATGTAAAAAATGAGAAGTAAAAATATTCCTGCATGATGGGTTATCAATGAAAGTAAAGAGAAATAATCTATATTAAAGGTGTAGCACAGTTCCTAGAAAATGTTGAGCTGTAATCACTGTCATTATTATTCTTATCTATAAGCTGGAGATAACAAAGCTACTTTGGAAGCCTAAGAAGATTAAAGGAGATGAAGTATGCAAAGTACTTAGCACAGTGTCTTCCATGTCCTAAATACTAAATGATTAACTATTACTATGCAATTGCTTGGCAGACCTAATCATTTAACTTCTCAGCAACAAGGAAGTGATAGAGGGAGAAATGTTTTGCTCACATTAATGAAATAAGCTACATTAAATTTTGTTTACATGGCTTAAATGGTTTTGTCTGCCATTTTATTTTAGTTTAACAATATACCACATTTTCTTTATCTATCTGTTGACAAACACTTAGGTTATTTCCCTATCTTGCTATTGTGAATAATGCTGCAATGAACACGGAAATACAGATATTTCTTTGAGATACTGATCATATGGTAGTTTTACTTTTATTTTTTTTGAGGAAGCTTCATACTATCTTCCATAATGGCTGCCCCAGTCTCCATTCCCACCAGCAGCGTACAGGGGTTCCCTTTTCTCCACACCCTAGCCAACACGGATTAGCTCTTGTCTTTCTGGTACTTGCTGTCCTAACGGGTGTGAGGTGGTATCTCCTCATTTTCTCCACGTCTTATCTTTTCCCTCTCTCAGGCCCCAGCTCAAATACCTTCTCATTCCTGAGGTGGCTCTTGGAGACGCTTTCCATGAAGATGCAAGTTCTTTTTCTGAACCGTGTCCTTGTGTTCTAGCTCTCAGGGCACCTCACTTAAAAGCAACTTGAAGGAGTCTTCCCTGCCTAATTTGTCTTTGTTTCCCTTAGCAGCTAGCATAGCATCCTATACATACGTACACTCAATACATTTGTTGAATTTTTTAAAAGATTTTATTTATTTATTTTTAGACAGAGGGGAAGGGAGGGAGGAAGAGAGGGAGAGAAACATTAATGTGTGGTTGCCTCTCGCATGCCCCCCGCCAGGGACCCGGCCTGCAACCCAGGCATGTGCCCTGACTGGGAATCGAACCCACAACCCCTTGGTTCGCAGGCCGGTGCTCAATCCACTGAGGCACACCAGCCAAAGCCATTTGTTGAATTTTAAAATTAAGTAGCCAGTCAATATTTTGTTCTTTTTTATTGAATTATACTTGGCATACAAAAAAACTGTACATAGTTAATGTATATCACTAGGTAAATGTGGACATATGTACACACTTGTGATACCATCACCGAAACCAAGGTAATGAACATATGCATCACTTCCAAAAGTTCCCTCATGTCCTTTTGTTTTTGTTTTGGTGAGAACACTTAACACGAGATCTACCTTAACAAACTTTAAGCACACAACACCTCGTCATTAACTATATATAGGAGCTACGTTGTACAACAGACCTCTGGAACTTACTCACCCTTATAACTGTAACTTTGTATCATTGAACAGCTCCCTATTCCTCTTCCCCCACCCCCTGGTAACCACAATTCTTCTAATCAATATTTGATTTTATGAAATATTGTTATTTAAAAGACAAAAAAGAGCAGTAACCTTAGGGAGCTGTCATCACAATAAGACCAGCCATCTCTGTCCCAGGTACCAGCAAGAAAAAAAAAGATTGTTAACGAAAAGATGTGGAGGGGGAGGGGGACTGAAAAGTCCTATTAAAATTGAGAAGCCATAACCCATGTTGGAAGTAAAAGGGGAGGTCCAAGATGGTTCAAACTTTGAGTTTGAGTTTGGGAGGTATACAAAGGAAATTCAGCAAGAGGAATGAGTGTCAGCAGCAAGATGATATTTTGGGGACAGGTTAAGAAATAATAGAAACCATTTTAGTAATTAAAAGCACAAAAAGATGTTCTAAAACCCCAAACTGTGCATGAATATGGGTTATGCATGTGGGCCTAAAGCAGTAGTAGACAGAACTCATTACAACATAACTCACATGAAGCACATTTCTGATCTATCTCAACCAAGTGACTTTAAACATTTGAGTAACATTTGGCTGTCTTTTAGATTTCATCTCCCACTCATCTTAGTCCCTCCTCTCAACCCGCTATAATCTGCCCTCTGCTCCCAGCACTTAACTGAAATCACATGGCAAAGGTTACAAATGATTTTCTCATTGCAAATCCAAAGAGCACTTAAAAATTATTTTTATCAAAGTTGTATTTTGTTATAAAAGTCAAATAGTTCTACAAAGTATATAATGTAAAAAAGCAGTTTCCAACCCCATGTCTCCCTATTCCCAATTTTTATTCCAAAAGGGCAATTATATTCAGCTCTTTTAGAAGCTGCTTCTGAGTCCATAATAGGAGTATGCCTATTGTTTCTTCATTTTTGGGTGTGTGTTCCCACTGTGTTGGAATTTTTTCCATTTGTCCCTTGGATCTACCCTCTACCCTTTTCCTTGCTGTCTGTTCAGAGAAACTCACCTGTGTGAATCACATCAATGGGTTTACGAATGGGCCCTTTGGCTTTCAGTTGAGTTTGTTTTGGGGAGAACCTGAAGAGGAGATGAGAGAGGGGAGAAGGGGAGAGGGAGAGGAGAGGAAGAGGGGGGGGGGCGGAGAAGAGGCAGAGGGGGAAGGGGAGAGGAAGAGGAGGGGGGAAGAGGAGAGTGATATCAGAGTATTCATCCCCGTGGGTCCCTTCTTGAAGATCTACACTATCTGGCTGTGTTTTCTACTGGAGGTCACTGCTTCTCTCAAGTAGGACTATTCTACTTGACCTTCATTCTAAATTGTGGTCCCCATGCACTCCATTTTTACCCCTTTGGGCTTAAGGTCAGTGCCAGTGCAATTGCTACTAAGCGTTGGGTCACTGCACCATCTCTTGTAGCTCCCCTACTCCTGCACCTTTGGAAGTTGCCCCTTTGGAAATGAACCCTTCTCAGACTATCCCATGTCCTGGTGTGCCCCTACTTGGCACGCTTACTCTGAAAAATAAAGATTTGGCTTTCTTACTCCCACTTCCTTGCTCTACTCTACACATACACACACGCACACACTTGCTGTGGACTGAATGTTTGTCGCTCCTGCCCAAATTGTGTTGCTTTTTGGAGACAGGGTTTGGGGAAGGTAATTAGGTTTAGATGAAGGCATGAACTAATGATGGGATTGGTACCCTTATAAGAAGAGACACCGGAGTGTTCCTTCTCTCTCCTAGAGAAGAGGCCTCAGATTCATCAGTCAGAATATGGCATTCACTCAATCCTCTTGTTTTTGGTATGCTTCCCTTGCTCTCAGGTGTTTCTGGCGCCCCCAAGGCTAGAGTCTCTCCACTAGTAAACTTCTAGGCTTCCGCTAGGGCAAGGAAGTGGCAATCTCCCAGGTACACTGGACATAGGAGAGGAGCTGGCTTTATACCTGCTCCCTTGAAATTTTTCACCTAGGACTTTTTATTTATTTTTTTTAGTTCAATTATATTTCTACCTGCAGAGGTACCTGGCACCTCCAATTCCATACTTTTTTGAGGCAGTTATACAAATTTTCCCTCGGTCCAACTTAGTTTTCACCTTTCTCTGATGGAGCTGGTCACCCCTCCTCCACCTGCTTTCCATCGTGTGTGACTGTGCTGCCGTCATCTCGTCTCCCACTAACTCTGTGCTTGCAAGGCTATGTCTCTTTTAGATCCACTGACTTTCATTTTAGTGCGCTTTTATTACAAAATGGTCTTAATTACATGGGTTCAACCCGCCATTTCTAATGAGTGCTTTCTTGTTCTCAATTTGCTTCACTTTGCCGCTGCATTTGAAACTCTGGCCCACTCATTCTAGAAACTTTATCATCCTTTGGTGTCTGTGACCATAGCTTTTTGTTTTTCTTTTGCCATATCATCTCAACTCCTTTCCTGGGTTCTTTCTTCTTCTAATGCTTTTCCCTTAAATGATGCTGTCTCCCAGGTTTCTGTCCTCTATGTTTTCATTTACACATTTTCTATAAACAAGCTCATCCACTTGCATGGATTTAACCACTTCCTTGATGTTGTTGAGTCCCAAATCTGTGTGGTTCCAAACTCACATAAAGCTCTGAAACCAGACGGGAAAAGAGGACCCTGTCTCCTTATATCTGAATCAGGAAAAACAAATATATACTGCATCTAAATATTTGGAAGCCTTACTAAAAATCTGAGTTTAAAGTTTGAAGAGAAGGCATTTCATAGCCCTATTGTTTATATTTATCTCGATCCATCTCCCTCCCCAAGTTCAAACATGATAAGAAAGCCTGCAAGGGGAAAACAGTTACAAAATATTGCCCTGAAAGAGTCATGTAGGTTTATATTCATGCATGCATGTACGTGGGTATTAAGTATGCATGTGCACTTTTCACGTTGGATGTGGGACAGTCACAGTCTTGTTGTCTGTAGGTGTGTTTGTGGACAGATAAATATGCGCTTCATGGAGCAAGAAATTGAAGACAGGAATTTTGAGTTCAAATTGCTAGCTCCTCCCTTATATTTTTTATCTTGCTTCCATGAGATACTGTATCTTTCCCAGTGACGGGCACTTTCCAACATGTAGATTAAATCATTAGAAATCAAGTGGCACAGAGCTGATGATAAAAAGTAGAATTGAACGGCTGATGTACAGGGATGCAAAGGATCCAAAAGATCCTAACTCAGGGTTGATTTAGGATTTCTCAGGTAATTTTTATACCAAAAGTGTTCTGCAGTTCCTGTCTTTCTGTCTAAAGTAGCTCTCATTTTTTCCACCATTTTTATCTGTTTATTTTATTTATTTTATATGTAACATATCTAATCAAGTTGTATGTACATTTCAGCTTCTCCTATTTTCTGCAGCAGAATGGAATGTTCATAAATCATACAGCAAACACATTACACCAAGTCCCAACAAACAACTGCTTACCAGGTTTGTGATGGCTCACCCATTGGCTTAAGCAAGTCACACGGCCAAACCTACAGTCAGTGTGCAACAGTTCTACCTCAGGGAATGAATACCTTAAGGCACAGTTCACTGGGACCACAACTGTTATAATCTGCCACTAAAACCTAGCTAGGAAATGGTTGATCCAGTTACCAAACTCTCAGCCATCTGTTTCTGGAGCCCACACACAAAGCTGGTGTCCTAGAGACTGTTGGAGATGGGTTCTTAGTGAGGAGCTTTTCCAACCTTACTTCCCAGGACCCCACTCCTAACCCAATGAGTCAGAATTTCTTGGGGGTAAGAGATATGGGGGATAGGGTAGTGCTAATACCAAGAACTCAAGATTGAAAGAACTGCAGAGAATTCCAGCACACACTGGGGCTGTGGAGGGCTTCAAAGTCAAGAAAGACAAGACACGTCTCTACACTCCAAGAACTAGTCTCCACAGAATGCATTTGTAATCATCATTACTACACCAGAGGCCTTGAGATTTAAACAAAAACACTGCTTCCCGTGCCTGTATAAGTTAGAGCAGTGGTTTCCAAACTTTTGGGTGCATCACTATTGCCTGGAGGGCCTGCGAAAACACGCAAGCCTGGGCCCAACTCACAGTTTCTGAGTCAGGTCTGGTGGAACACAGATCTTGCAGGTCTAACAAGCTGTGCTGTGCAGGGACCATACTTCGAGAACCACTGAGAGCAGGGGGATTTAGTGGCAACATTCCTCCCTCTACTCACATTTATAGATTGCACTTACTTGTTTACCGCACGTCTACTACACACAAGGGCTTGGGTTGGCTGCGGCTGCAGATGTGACAAGGAGAGGGTCTGGACCGTGATCACACTTGAGCAGATTTAGTCTCTCAGTGGATCTGTTCTCTAAGCCGGGTTCGGATGAGGAGAGAAAGGAAAGCTTGGAGTAGAAGACTCTGAGGTGGGGTCTTGAAAGCTGCCTAGGACCTGGACATTTGGAAATAGTGGGGAATCACGAAATTCTTTGTTTTGGCATAGAGAAAACAAACCTTGACAAACACCCAGAAAAGGTCTGTGACATTCTTGCCGCCAGCACTCCAGCATTAACAATCTGCAAGCTGTTGGCATCAGAACGAGGAAGGGCGTTCTGCGGGTCAAGCTCTCAAGTCTCAAACCCTTCTAGCGAAGGGGAAGAACTGGCCTCGCCCTCTTTACTGCAGCTCCCAGAACGGATGCCTTAGAGACCGAAGTGTCTGCCCCAGGCCACGGTGGGCGCTGACTTCGCAAAGAGCGCGGCTTGGGCGCTTCAATCTCCAAAAGCTGAGTAGGGTTCCGTGACCTCGCGAGGTTCGGAGCGGTAGCGCAGCTGTCCGGAGCCTCCTGGCCGGTGTCCACCTGGCCCGTGCAGAGAGGGGTGGAGCACGCTGGGGCATTGTTTCGAAGGAGCCCCAGATTTAGGCCTGGCGCTAAAGCGGGCCGGGTGACAGCTGCACTACCTAGCCTAGCAAGGGGCCCAAAGCTGTTCCTCGCTCTTTACTCCGCTGGACTTACAGGTGACGGATGCCAGCACAACCGGGTCGCGCCCTCTCTGCCTCCACTCCTAGCACAGGAGGGGGTGGCCACGCTTGCACGTTCCCTACAGAGATCCCTGCGGACAAGCCAGCAGACTGCGCCTGCGCGGCCCGCCCCTCCACGCCTCTTCCCTTTGCCCCGCCCCATTACCCCTGGCGCCGCCGCTAGGGGTAGCGGCGGTGGCTGTGGCCTGAGAACCTGGCCGCTTCCAGGGCGCAGAAGCGGTTCCGAGTAGGAGCCAGGACTGGCAAGAGGGTGGGAGAGCCGGCGGGAGAGAAGGGCGGCGCCGGAGGAGGGCGGCGCGTGGCTGACTCATCCCCCTGGAAAGGCAGATTGACAGACTCGAGCCCTGCCGAACCGGCCCGCCCCGCTCTTCTCAGCTGGGAGGCGTCCGCCCGCCCGCCCTCTCCGGGAGCTCTCCCGGCCCAACAGCCTCAGACAAAGTTTTTCCTATCCGAGGGACCGGAGGCGCCGCGAGTCCTCTGGAACGGAACGGGGAACGGAAGAGGAGGCGAGCGCCGTGCGGGCCCGGGCAGTGCATGGTTCCCGGCGCTTCGGCTGCCCATCTGGAGGACATCGGGGCGGGGTCGACTGAGCCCGGCTCCTTCTTCTAGCCTTAGCCTCGCCAGCAGTCGCCCTCCGGGACTGCCGCGGGGGTCTCCGCGCCCCAACCCGCCATGTCCCGGCTGCTGCCGCTGCTGAGGAGCCGGACCAGGGGCAGCCTGAGGCCGGGCCCGGCCGCCGCCGCGCCTTGCCTGCCGTCCTGGTGCTGTTGCGGGCGGGGGCTGCTGGCGTTCGCGGTCCCCGGACGCTCCCCCGGCGGCCCCCGGGGGCTGGGCACCCATCCAAAGAAGGAACCGATAGAGGCATTGAACACGGCGCAGGGCGCGCGCGACTTCATCTACAGCCTGCACTCCACCGAGAGGAGCTGCCTGCTCAAGGAGCTGCACCGCTTCGAGTCCATTGCCATCGCCCAAGGTAGGTGGGGGGGGGTGCGTGGGAGTGAGCCTGGGGGCCGGGGGCCTGGCGCCCTCCCCTGCCCCGCCTGCCCCGGCACGCCCGGCAGCCCCTCGGCCTGGGACCTTCTTTGTTGCCCCACCCACCAGCCCCCCTTGCCCGCCTGGCCCAGCGCCTGGGACGTCCGAGGGGGTAACTTTCTGCCTCCTGAGTGTCCTGGGGGCAGGTAGGACTGGCGCCGATCGAGCCACGCACCCAGGGCCAACGCTTGGCTGGCTGGTTCTTCCCCAACCTCAGAAGCCCGAGCCTCAGCCCTCATTGCCAGCCGATACTGTTTTGATTTGCTGTGTGCCTGCCCTCCCAGCCCCCTTGTCCCTAAGTCCTCGATGCTTTTTCGTGGACGTGCAGCTGTGCAGGTGGCATGCCTTCGTCCTCCGAAAGTGCTGCAGACCCGAGAGGCAGGAAGAAACTTTCTTGAATGGTTATGAAACGAAGACGTATGGGTACCCCTAAGAAGGGATGTTGCTTCATAGGCGGAGATGCTCTCCGCGGATTGTTTGCCCACACATCTGGTTGTATTAATCTGAGCAACCAAAGGAAACATTTCCCTGCGAAATGGAAAGACTGGATCAAACCAGCAACTGCAGATACATACTTGTAAGCCCATATAAACTCGGGGTTTCGCTAAACTCCAGTTTTTGTTGTTTCCCTAGAGGTTGAAAGAATAAAGTAAACAAGAAGGTTATTTTCTGGGAAACTGTGGCTCTACAAGAAAGAGCAAACTTCTGCTCAAAAGTAATCTGGAACGGTGAAAGCAAAGCTATTTTTAAGCCAACATGTTAAAATGGGATATTTTTAAAACCAGTGCAGAATGCTGGTAGGTCAGAATTTGAGTCCAGCTGAAAAAGCTAAAAATTCATAAAATCAAAAGGATGAAAGGAGCAAAGGATAAAATCATTCAGCCTTAAAATATTTTTGCCATTTAAATACGATAATACAGAAAAAATAACATTGCTACTATTTTACATTTACATTCTGATGTGTTTGAAAATTAAAAGTCTTCTTCCCCCCTAAAGTTTGTAGGTACCATTCTGTAGATTCCTTAAGTTTAGAGCACATTGATTTGGAACATGGCATTTGATCTACCACAGGCTCTTGAAGGTTTTCTTTGGCCTATGCACAGGATGGAGGAGTTACCTACCTCGTATTAGCATGATTTATCTATACCATTGATACTTCAGGAACTTTTTATTAGTTGTGCCTTTTAACTACTTTTTTTCCCCTCAGTTCAGGGAATTGTGGAGCAATTTATAGCATTGGATAATTCGAGACATCATCTACCCACAGTGCTTTTACAGGAAAAATGCAACATTGCAGTCAACTCATTTATTAAATGTGCGATCATGTTATATGAAGTTATAATCGAATGCTAGCATATTTTGTAAGCTACGTGTGTACTCAGTATGTGGTTTTTAAAATACTCAGTTCTGAAAGTGAGCTCCTTGCAAAACGATATAGATACTCATATGCCAAAGCATTAATTTTAGGAATCTTTCTCTGTGGGCAACACTATTTGAAAACACATTTGACTTTTTCTAAGTAATTTCTCAGAAATGCTGCATTATCATTGTTGCAATACTGGAGGGCCCTATTAATATACTTTTATGACAACTCTTGAAGAAGCATTCATGGTTAAATTTATGTCATACCTATTGCACATTACAGTAGAGATGCAACCTACATTTTCCAAGGAAGGTAATGGTTTTCAGTATGCTAGAAAGGACCTATAAACTAGTCAGTGGAGATCAGTTCACATCAATTATACTCAATAAGTATGTAAGTTATATGAGAGAGAAGTTAGTAATTTGTTCAAAATAAACAGGCAAGGATATAGGAAGCAATATGGTAGTCAGGTGCTTATCTCCAATTTATAAACTAAAGAACTTCAGAGCTTAAATCAACTATTTTTGCCAGTGTTGATGACTAAATTATTGCCCTTTGACTCAAATGACATTTAAATGGTGCTATTGCTTTAATTTTTAGGACAGTCTTAGTGTTTCTTATTGTTTTCAATATCAACATACGTACTTACTATGGAGATAACAGGAATGCTCACTAATAAATTACCTTATTCATTAACTAAGGTAAAGAGGGTTGCGAATGAATACAACTCATTCCATTGCTGAAATCAACATTTCTTTCCCCAGACAAATGAAAAGTTCCTGTTTTTCTTTTATTGTTGCTTTTTGAATGTTTTTAAATGCCCAACTCATATTAAATGTGTGTACTTAGTGCATTTTCTAATGAAATAAATTCTGATAAAAGGTCTTTTTCTTCTTGTAGGAAATCTTATGTGCTCTTGGGAAGGTTGTTGATGTGATCCAATGAAGTCTTTTGGATTTGGTGGAATTTATGGAATGTTTCCACTGGAAACATTACAGGAAAAAAAATCATTCATGCTTTGGTGTGTCAGTGGCGTCTGCTGCTGAAATTTGGTGCTTTTGCCCTTATCTCTCTTATGTGTTCATCAGTAGGCATGTGATATAGTCTGTGACAAGATAAAGCATTAGAATGAATTTATAATAGATAAGGCCTACTTTACTTTGTGGGATGTTTTATCATGTGATTTTTAATTTACAAACTGATTTCCTGTCCAGTTTTAAAACGTTGATGTTGTGTTCTCAACTTACCTGTTCAACTTGATCTTTTTCCAGAAACAGTTCATTTTCTCCTGATAGTGCAGTGTTAGTTCATTGTTTTTACAAGTGGGGCTGGCAAGCAGTCATCATTATGGTTGTCTTTAATTTTAGCCAAGATCTTTAAAACAAATTTGTCTCCCACTTTTTGCCATTATGATTTCTAACTGTTTTCAAAAACTGGCTCCAGGACCCCTGTGGATACCAAAATCTGTGGATGTTCAAGTCCCCTGTATAAAATGGCATACTACTTGCATATGACCTGTGCATGTCATCCTCATATACTTTAAATTCTCTCTAGGTTAATTATAATATCTAATATAATGTGGACGCTTTGTAAATAGTTTTTATATGATATTGTTTAGGGAATAATGACAAGAACAAAAAGTGTGCACATCTTCAGTAAAGGCGCAAACACCCGAGACCTGACTATATTATGCACATCAGCAACAAGGAACTGTTTTTTTCCGAATATTTTTGATCTGTGGTTGGTTGAATCCCCAGATGCGGAACCCACGGATACTGAGGACCAAATGTGTAGCCATTTGACTTTTGAAGGATGTGCGGTGGCATTGCTCATTGTATTCGTTATACATTGCTGTGTTACAGATTGCCCCGGGATGTAACAGCTTCAAACAAATACTGTATTGTTTCACACTTTCTAAGGAACAGGAGTCCCAGAACAGCTTAGTGAGATGTTTCTGATTCAGGGTCTCTCATGAAGTTGGAATGAAGCTTTTAGCTGGGGCTGCATCATTTGAAGTTTTGACCGGGGCTGGAGGATACATTCCCGAGAAAGGCTCATTCACATTCACAAAGGCTCTTGGCTGAAAGTCTCAGTTTCTTGCCATGTGGGCCTCTCCCCAGGACTGCGCCTAAATGTTCTCAAGATTTGGCAGTTGACTTTCCAGAACAAGTGATGACATAGTCTAAGCTGGAAGCCACAGTGTTTTATGACCCAATCTTAGAAGAGATAGTCCGTGTCTTTTGCCCTGGTGCATCTTAGGAGGGTACTATACAGGGTGTAAAACCAGGAGGCAGAAGTCATTGGGGGACATCTTGGGGGCTGACTTCCACACTTATTTAAGGTGTTGTGATTAATGTTTATTGGAGAATTACATAGAGAGATAAGAGTTGGCCTTTGGGGAGATACAATAAATGATTTGATTTGAAAAATAGGAGCTTCCTAGGTAATATTTTTGTTAAATGTGTACTTAAGGTATTTGAAAAATGGGATTCTTTTTACATATAACAAATAAGATGTATTGACGTGAACAGAGCAGTTTATCAATGTTAGATCTTAATCAGCTTGCATTTTTTCTTTTTCATTGTATAAGTGGTAATTGTATACATTTAGGTTTGCTTTTTACCATTTATCTTACATCCTAATGGACACGTCAGATAATTTTAAACTATAATCTTGTAGTTCTCACCTTTTGTGATTATTTAAGGGAGGATGAGGAGCTTTGTTTTGAGAACTTCCATATAGCATGAGGGACCTTTGTCAAAGTGAAAGGCTGGAAGATAAAAAGCTGACATTAAAGTGGATGCCTAGAATGCTTAAAAAGATTTTTCATGGAGTTCTGATCCTCTAGGGATTTTCGACTCTTCAGGAGTCCAATCTCCTTTTTTCTTATCCTATTGTTCAGGATTATGTGAGAAAGTAGCAACTGTGTTAAGCTATTAATTATTAACCTCTAGGTGAATTGGAGATAATTTTGGCTTTTGCTCAAATAGAGTAAGAAAGAAGGCAAGGAGAACATTTCATACTCCAAATGAAGATATATGAGTGAAGATACTGCAGTGCCTTGGATGAAAGAGTGAAAAAAGGAGTAAGGGAAGTGTGGCCCCAACTAAACACAGCAAGAGGAGAAGAGCCAGAACGAGGACAGGGAGTGTGAATTGAGTCAGGAGGAGTGAGAGATCTCTAATAAGCTGAGAGCTTCTATGTCTTGGACCTGGATGTGTTAAATGAAGGTTTGCCATGACCAATTATTTTACTAGAATAGAAAGAAACTAATTATATCAGTATATGTCAACAAGCTCAATTCTGGATACTTTAGAGTTCCTGGGCATATTGGAGTGACCCCTGCTTCTAGGGATTACTGCCAGTAGAGAACAGATAACATGAATAAGATTTTTTTCCATTATAAAATGGATATATACTGTTTAACAATCTTTAATAATCACATATAACTTTATATCTGGAGCTATGTGTGATTTAAAACAACCATTCTATTATATCCCTTGATTTTGTGGACAGGGCTCAGCTGGATGATTCATCAGTTCCATGTGGTATCTATGGAGGTCACTTTGTAAACTTGAGCTGGAAGACGGGCTGGTTACAGGGTCCAAGATGGCTTCACTCATATCTGGCATTTTGGTAGAGATGGCTGGAAGGCTGGGCTCAACTGGAGTGGTAGAGTAGGCACATGTGACCTCACCAGCATGACAATCCTAGGATGCTGTAATAGCTAGGGATAGACCAAGAGTCCCAGAGAAAATGTTCCGGGGGGTGGGGGGGCGGGGCTAGATAGAAGCTTTATGACTTTGTATTCATTTTGTATTGCTATTGTAACAAGTTGGATTCAGTGGTTTAAAACAACACAAATTTATTGTGTTAGTGTTCTGGAGGTTTGAAGTCCAAAATGAGACTTAAGCGGCTAAAATAAATGCATCAGCAAGGTTCTGTCCTACCGGAGGCTCCGTAGGAGAATCTGTTCCTTGTCTTTTTCAGCTTTTGTCATTTGCTGGTTCCTGGCTCCATCGCTCCAATCTCTGCTTTTCATTGTCACACTGTCTCCTTCATTGACCTTTTTTTTTCCTCCCGCTTATGCAGACCCCCATGATAATATTTAGGGCCTACCTGGATAATCTCACTCTCTCAAAATCCTTAATTTAATCACACCTGCCAAATCTCCCTTGTGGTATAAGGTAACATATTCACAGGTTGGAGGATTAGGATGTGGACGTGTTTGGGGGCCATTATTCAACTTACCACCTGACTTGTTATCACCCTGCTTTGGAAGTCCCAGAATGTCATTTCTGCTGCATGCTATTGGTTGAGCAAGTCACTAAGGCCAGTCTGGATTCGAGGGAAGGAAAATTAGGAGGAGGTATTTCGGGTAAATGACCACACCTCATAGTTACAATTTGTTCTTTCTGTCAGTGCATTTAAAAAAAATGAATCATGCCCATTAGAAATCTTGTATTACTTCTTTCTCTATTAACGTATACCATTAACATTAGGTTTTGGTTTGTTTTAAGGAATTTGAATATTAATTCTTGTGCTGAGTGCTAGAACAGTGATTCCTTTTATACACTGAGGTATGTAGGATTCCTTCCTCCATATCAGTATTTCTCAACATCGGCCCTTTTGACATTTTGCGCTAGATAATTCTTAGTTGTGGGGACTGTCCTCCACAGAGGATATTTAGCAGCATGTCTGTCCTCTGAGGCACCCTCCTACCCACCTCACACCCAGTTCTGGAAACAAAATCATTTCCAGACATTGCCAGATGTTCCATGGAGAAGACCATGGGGTAAGGGGGAGAGAAGGGGGGTAGCAAAGTCGTCCTGGTTGAGAGCCATTCCTTTCTGTGAAATGCGGTAGGCAGGCTGTTTCTTCTTCAATTCTCTGCCTTATCTCCCCTACCTGGCAGTGTATTCTCTTTGCTTCTACTCTTTGCTTTATTTTACATTTATTTGTCTCTGGATAAGGGCAGAGGAGCTACTCCTTACCTCCCTGTCAAACTCCACCTCTCTATCAAATCAGTGACCCTTGTGAAAACTGTTTTCCTTGATTTTGATGTCTCTTCACTTCTGAGTTCTTGACTAAATTCTAAATGTCAGACACGTAGATAATATGGCCTCAGATAAGTTAAACACTGCTATAGTGTTTAATTCACCACTAATTAATTTGGTATTCATTTCAGTAGTCACTTACTGCTAACTGTTTTACAGCCATCATGACGAGCAAATTTTTATAAACAAACTTGTGGATAAGAAAATTGAAATAATATAAAGTTTGCAACTTAATAGAGTCATCCAGAACTAAAGATAATAGATGACCTTGAATATTGGGGATGACCTGATATTGAACCATTAATAGTTTTAGTTTTTCTAAAAATAGTGATGAATTTGTGTAACCACACTTTTGTCTGGTTTTGTTTTGTTTCTGGCATGTCAGTGTAAAGGTAACGAACAAATAGAGACTAAGTCCTTGAAGTGAAGATTTTATTAGCATTTTTCTCAAGTCAGATGAATTGATTAGTATGTAGATTTATAGGACACTCCCCTTGTTTTTGACTCATAGGTTTATGTCTGCTTTAAGTTAGCGAAACCAACCACATTAAAAACAAGAAGGCAGAGCCCTGGCTGGTGTGGCTCAGTTGGGCGTTGTCCCACAAAGCAAAAGGTTGCTGGTTTTATTCCAAGTCGGGGCACATGCCTGTGTTGTGGGCCAGGTTCCCAGTTGGGGGTGTGCAAGAGGCAACTGATTGCCGTGTCTCTCCCTCCCTTTGTCCCTCTCTTCCCCTCTCTCTACAAATAAATAAAGTCTTAAAAAAGAAAACTAAGACATTAGATGTTAAAATATAATAATTTAATTACCTAAAACCATCTAGTAAATGAGAGATCTTCCAGACAAAGGACTTCACAGATAACAAGATGTCATTCCTCTTCAGCTTTGAAACCTTTACTTTAATAGCTTTTGTTGGAAGCATATTTGAATGTACTGCATTTTTCTCTCCCTCCGTAAAAGTATAGCGGGCATAATTTGGCTTATACTAGATGTCGGAGTCCTTATCTACTGTATTTTAATACAGTGATTTTCTTTGGGGCTACTTCTATTTGTAGACATACTAGTCATCATACCACGTGCCTCTGGAACACTGTGCCATTTCAGTTGGCAGGCTTTTTAGACTCTGTCATAGTAAAATGTGCTGGGCTTATAGTACCCCTCCCCCGCCCCCCGGTGCCTTCAGACTGCTCTGCTCGATTCTCATTCATCCCTTGTGGTTGTGGTCAGCTCTTTTCTGCTTTGTAAGGAGGTCTGCTTCTTGGCATCTCGGTTATTATTTCTAGTGTGTGCTCTTTGTCACTCTTCCATAGTGTTTGTTCTTTTTCTTCTCTTCTCCCTTTTGTTTTCGATCCCCCTATACCTCTCAGCAGGGCTTAATCCTGCTACACATTTCAAAGTTGTAGGCCACTATTCTCTGTCTTTCCAGCCAGCTAGTTGCATCTGTCTCATTGTTATTGATCTGTGACTTTTCAGATCCCACGTTGAAGATCCTGTGAGTACTTTTGCTAATATCTGGATTGTGGCTGTTCAAAGGGTTATTTAACTGAGGTGTTACTATTTTTGGATCTTAAAGTTCTGGAGAATTTTATGTTAGAATGGTTTTCTCAGTTGGTTTAGATTTTCCAATTTCTTTCTGAGCTTTAGGGTAGATTATTTAGTACACTGTATTATTAAAAACATTTGTACTTTTAAAAAACAGCCTGGTATTTTATAACACAACTTCTGGATTTCTATTGTAAAATGGTTCTTATATTTTATTTATTTATTTTTAATTTTTAAAGACTTTATTTATTTTATTTTTAGAGAGAGGGGAAGGGAAGGAGAAAGGGTGAGAAACATCAATGTGTGGTTGTCTCTTGCACGCCCCCTACTGGGGACCTGGCCCACAACCCAGGCATGTGCCCTGACTGAGAACCAAACTGGTGACCCTTTGCTTTGCAGGCCTACACTCAATCCACTGAGCTACACCAGCCAGGGCTGGTTCTGATATTTTATAGGAGGCATTCTGCAGCTACCACTATTGCTGCTAACACCATCTTCACTACAATTACTTAGCAATTATTAAATATTTGTTATGTGTCAAACATATTGAACTAACTGAGTATTTATGTAATTATTTTGTTTACTTGGAGAGAAAAGGAATGATCTCTGTTCTGTAGATTAAGAAACTGAGGCTAAGAGGAATTTGCCCAAGGTCCTGTAACCCATGTGGCAGAGTAGAGTTTTTTAACTTAGCTTTGTTTGACTCTAAAACCCCTGTTTTTATTATTA
>VMDR010012788.1:0-25983 GCA_007922815.1 Macrotus californicus | reverse complement strand
GACAGACAGAGAGAAGGGTTGCGACTGAGACTGATTTGTTGCTCCACTTACTTAGGTACCCACTGGTTGTTTCTCATATGGACCCTGGCCAAGATCAAACCCACAACCTTGGCATGTCAGGATGACACTCTCATCATCTCAGCTACCCAGCCAGGCTGAATATATCTCACGTATTTGATAAGCATTATTTTCATCGTCATGCAGTTCAAAATATTTTTAAATTTCTCCTGTTATTTTTTTTTTTTGATGGTGGATTTATTTTAGTAGGTGTTGTTTAATTCCAGATGTTTGGGGATTTGCTAGCTATCTCATTACTATTTTTAATTTAATTCTATTGTGGTTAAAAAAACCTCAGATTTTAATCCTTTGACAGTTATTGAGACTTGTTTTAACACGTAGCACACGGTCTTTCATGATGAGTGATCTGGTGGGCCTGAAAAGAATGAGCATCCTCAGTCATTGGGTATCGTCTGTAAATGCCAAGTAGATCTAATTAGCCAATCGTGTTGTGATCACCTGTCTTTTCTGATTTCTTTCTCCAATTTCAGTCATTGAGAGGGATGTTACATTTTCCAGTAATTGTGGATTTGTCTGTTTTACCTTTTAGTTCTGTTGGTTTTTGCTTCAAGTTCTTTTAAAACTCTGTTAGATACATACATATTTGTGTGTGTGTGTTTTCTTGTCTTCCTGATGAATTGACCCTTCAAAAATGTCCTCTTTGTTCTTGTGTTTTTCTCTGTGCCCACCACACACATAACCCCATACACACACAGCCACTGTACCTTTCTCATGCTCACCCTTTGCATGGTTTAACCTTTTAGTCCTTCACCTTACACCTGAGTATGCCTTCTGTTCAACGCCCATCGCTTGTATGCAGTGCAGAGTCGGTCTTGTTTTTCAATTCAGTCTGACAGTCTCTGCCTATGAGATGAAATGATTAGTATATTTACAGTTAATATTTGGGGGCTTTAGATTACTATCTAGCTCTCTTTTCCTATTTATGGTATCTATTTTTTGTTGGTTGTTCCTCCTACTATATTTGTGTTAATTGAATAGTCGGTGGCACTCTATTATGCTTTTTCTATTGACAGCTTACCTATACTTTTAAAAATTATTTAGTGCTTTCTCCATGGCTTCCAGTATGATTTCTTAATTTATCACAGTCTGTTTAGGATTAATATAACATTTTACGTAAAATTTGTAAACCTTGGAAAAATGTAGCTCCATTTATTCTCTCTCTTTTGTTCTTTATGCTATTTTATATATTTTAGTTTGGCATGTTAGTAGCCCCACACTGGAACGTTATTATCTTTGCTAAAACAGTAAGTTATTTTAAAAAGGAATCAAGAAAAGAGAAAAAAAAATTATTGTTAATATGGTGGGCATAAGATGGCAAAGGGGAATTAAGTTTGCAGACATAACTAAGATTGTTAAGTAGTTGACCTTCTGTCAGGGAGATTATCCTGAATTATCCAAGTAGGGTAGAAATAATCACAAAGGGTCGTCGAAGTGGAAGAAAGGGCAGAAAAGGAAGTCAGAATGATAAAGGTTGAGAATAACTTAACCTAGTGCTGGAGATGGAGGAAGGGGCCATGAGCCAAGGAAAGGAGGCAGCCTCTAAGTGTTGGAATAGGCAGGGGAGTGGATTTACTCCTAGAGCCTCCAGAAAGGAATGCAACAACTCAATTTTAGTCCAGTGACTAAAATCTGTCAGATTTCAAATCTACAGAGTTGTAAGGAGGGGCATCCAACCTTTTGGTGTTTTGGGATCACACTGGAAGAAGAGTTACCTTGGGCCACACATTAAATACACAAACACTAACAAAAACTGATGAGCAAAAAAAAGGTTTTAAGTAAATTTATGATTTTGAGTGGCCTACATTCGTAGCTATCCTGGGCCACGTGCTGCCTGTAGGCTGCAGGTTGGACACCCTGCAGGATGAGAAATTTGTGTGGTACAGCAGCACTAGTAAGTGAATAGTTACCCACATACTTCCTTTTACCAGCATGCTCCATTTCTTCCTCTAGATTTGATACTCCATTTTCCCTCCATCAGCATTTCTTGTAGTACAAGCCTGCATGTGATAAATTCAACTGTGTATTATATAAAAATGTCTTCATTCTACCCTTATTTATAACAGATGTATTTTTTTCACTAGCTATAGAATTCTGCATTGAGAGTCTGTCACACTTTAAAGAGATTGTTCTGTTGTCTTCTGATCTCTGTCATCTTTGATAAGAAGGCAAACCTTGTTGTCTATGCACAGTATGGAATTTGTCTTTTCATTTCCATTAGTGGATTTTATTAATTTTTTATCTTTAGTTTTTAGGTATTTGACTAGGTTTTCTTTATGTTTACCTTTTTTTGTTTGTTTCTGTAATTTGATGTTTTCCACCAAATTCGTTAAATCTTTGGCCATTATTTTTCTACTCTTTTCTCTGACCTATTCTCTCTTCCTCTCCCTGTGGGCAACTAATATTATACATGTTAGACAATTGGCTGTTGTCTCACATGCAGCTGAGGTTCTTTTCATTTTTAAAATTTGTTTTCTGACTTCTGGTCAAGATGGAGGCATAGGTAGACATGCTTTGCCTCCTCAAAATACCACACAGAGAATTACACCTAAACCTCCAAACAAATAACACCCGGAACTGTCAGAAAATTGAACTGTATGGAAGTCTGACAACCAAGAATTTAAAGAAGCCACATTCATCCAGATGGGTAGGAGGGGTGGGTTGTGGAGACAGGCAGTGAAGTGAGGAGACACAGTGTGGCATGGAGAGGTGGCGGCAGAATGACAGGTCCCACAATCACTTGTGGTTGGTAAAAATTGGGGAGAATACCTTGGGGGTGAGCAATCCCAGCCCCAGGCCAGACTGCAAAGCCCAGGGTTCCAGCACTAGGAAGAGAAATCCCCATAACTTCTGGGTGTAAAAATCAGTGGGGGGTTGGGGCGATGGAAGAAACTGCCAGATTTTCAGGAGACTCGGCTTAAAGGGCCTTCATGGTCTTAGAACATATGCAAACCCACCTACTCTGGAATTCATTACCAGGGCAACAGCTGGAAAGATGCCAATCACATATGGGAAGTGGGTGAAATGACTGGAAAGAGGGTGAGTGCAAAGCAAAACTCCAGAAGCCACGCAACAGCACAGTTCCCTCTCCAAACCTTCCCCCCACACAGACCCACAAAAGCAGTGAAGCAGGTTGCTCAACTCTGGTGATTACCTAAGTTCTTGTGCCATACAATTTACAGAAGCCTTTTCTACAATAGGCCATGCTGCTAAGACAAGAAGTCAAAGCAGCTGTACCTAATACACAGAAACAAACACAGGGAGGCTGCCAAATTGAAAAGACAAAGACATATGGCCCCAATGAAAGAACAGAACAAAACTCCAGGAAAATAACTAAACAAAATGGAGATAACCAACCTATCAGATGCAGAGTTCAAAACACTGGTGATCAAGATGCTCAAAGAACTCACTGAGTATGGCAACAACATAACAGAAGATGAAGTTTACCCTAAGTGAAATAAAGAAAAATCTACAAGGAACCATCATTAACAAGGAGGAAACTGGGATTCAAATCAGTGCTTTGGAACATAAGGAAGAAATAAACATTCAATCAGAACAGCAAGAAGAAACAAGAATTCAAAAAAGCAAGGATAGTATAAGAAGCCTCTGGGACATCTCCAAATGTACTAACATCTGAATCATAGGGATGCCAGAAGGAAAATAGGAAGAGAAAGAAATTGAAAACTTATTTGAAAAAATAGTGAAAAGAGAACTTCCCTGATTTGATGGAGGAAATAGACATACAAGTCCAGGAAGCACAGAGAGTCCCAAACACGTTGGACCCAAAGAGGCCCACACCAGGACACATCATAATTAAAATGCCAAAGGTTAAAGACAAAGAGAGACTCTTAAAGGCAGCAAAAGTATAGAGTCACCTACAAAGGACTTCCTGTAAGACTATATTAGCTGATTTCTCAAAAGAAACTTTGCAGGCAAAAAGAGATAGGCAAGAAGTATTGAAAGTGATGAAAAACAAGGATCTACATCCAAGATTACTCTATCCAGCAAAGCTATCATTTAGAATGGAAGGGCAGATAAAGTGCTTCCCAGAGAAGGTAAACCTAAAGGAGTTCATCATTACCAAGCCCTTATTACATGAAATGTTAAAGGGACTTATTTAAGAGAAAGAAGATCAAAATTATGAACATTAAAATGGCAACAAATTCATAACTGTCAACAACTGAATCTAAAAAAGCAAACTAGGCAAACAACCAGAACAGGAATGGAATCATAGATATGGAGATCATTCTGAGGGTTATCAGCTGGGTGGGGGAAGTGGGAAAAGGTACAGGGAATAAGAAGGATAATTGGTAGGTACAGAACAGGGGTATGTTAAGAATAGTATAGTAAATGGAAAAGCCAAAGAACTTATATGCAGGACCCATGGACATGGACCAAGGGCGGGGGTGTGGAAGGAAGGAAGGTACTGGGTGGAGGGGAACAAAGGGGAAAAAATTAGAACAACTCTAATAGCATGATCAATACAATATATTTTTTAAAATTCTTTTTTCTCCCTTTATTCAGTTTTGATTGTTTCTGTTGGACCTATTTTCAACTCCATCCACCACCTTTCTCCCTGTATAGTATAATCTGCTATTAACTCACTTATTGAGTGTTACACTTTCCTGTTCTGGAATCTCGGTTTTGTTTTTTTTAATATGTTGCATTTGTCTGCTGAGATTTTTCATCTATTTATTATGTCCATATTTCCACCTAGATTATGGTTATATTGTCTCTCTTCATGTACAGTAATTTTTTATTAGATGCTGGAAATTTTAGATGACCAGTTTGTAGGTTTGGATTATGTTGTCTTCCTTTACAGAGTGTCAAACGGTGTACTGGCAGGCAGCTAGTATACTGTTGGAGCCTCTTGAGCTTGTTTTTTATGCTTTTAGATTTGTCATTAGCCTAGAATGTGTTCTTTACTTGAGGCTCAATCCTTACCCCGAAAGCCTGGCCTTCTGGAGTCTCAGGTGACAGGTGAGCGCACACAGGGCTCAGCATGGCTCCTCCACGTGTGGCTGCAGCAGCACTCAGTCTCCCGCCACTTCGCACGCTGGTGCCTCTGTCATCTTCCCGTCCTGCAGCAGCTGCTCCCTGTTAGGTCTCACGGTCACACTCTGCTTACGTGTACAGTGCCCTGAATGTTCTCGGCGGCCGTTAAGGAAAACCCCATGCAGATTTCTGGTCCCTTTTCTTTTATCCTGCGCTGTAAGTTTTGTCTTATCAACAACCTCCTATTCTGATCCCAGCCTCCTCAGCCCTGGGGAACGGTTGCCTTTTGAGCTCCGCCTCACTGCACCACACTGGGATTGTGTCCCCAGGTCGAAAAACCTGGTGCAAATGCGGGCTTTCTTTTCCCTCTCAAAGATCGCAGGTTAGAGCAATAGCTATAGGCCTCAAAGACCTATAACACTCATTAAAATATATTGTTATAATTGTATTTTATTGTTAGTTACTGTTGTTAATGTCTTACTGTGCCTAATTTATAAATTAAACTATCATACATGTGTATGTATAGGAAAAAGGAGTATCTGTAGGGCTCTGTAGTAGCCACAGTTTTAGGCCTCCACTGGGGGTCTTGGGACGCACCCCCATGGGTGGGGGAGGACAGTTGTCTTCGGTTCCTGCTGCAGGGTCTGTAAACTGCTATGTGGAGGTATTCACTGGCTTGGAATGTTGTGATATGTCATTCATACGCGGTTTATTCACTGTGTTTTTTAATCCCCAATGAAAATCTAGGAAATCGTATTCATTATTAAATGCCAGAGACACACACCAGTATAAAACACAAAACCTTTCTTTGCTAAAACTCATTAAGCTGAAATACTATTGGATCTTATCTAGTAAAATGTCGAGAAGCATAGTTCTATCTAGTACATTTTTCACCTGCATTGACATGTCATTCCTGTTTACTTATCATTGGAAAACTTTGATGAAACTGCTTTTCCTCATGGGTGACCCTTTACTGTTGGGGTATTTGGAAGAGGCACTGAAGCTAACTAAAACAATAGCTCTAGGTTCAACTCGTAGGTGTGAGAGGGCTCAGGCTCCCTCTGGTGGCAATAATGTCTTACTATTTTTATTGAAAAAAAAAAAGGTTGATAATGTGGGAGATGAGGTTGTCAGGGTGAAGTGACGGTTCCAGTTAAACACAAAACAGAAGCCTGGTGCCTTCCATAAAGATTCAGCACGAAGCCCCTGCAAGGAGCTCCTGGGCAGTCTTCCGTACCCGGGTTGCTTGGCTCCACGGCTTCTAACCGTTCTTTACTTGTGAGCAGGGGAAAGGAAAGGAGGGGAAGGTTAAGGCATCCCCTTATCATACCTATTTGACCATTCAGGAATGTGATGAGAAGTTACTGAGATATTTATTATGTGCTTTAAATTCCTTAAATAAAGATGTTTTGTGAACTTAGTTTTCTTAGTCACATTTTCAGCTCTAAGCTTCCTTTTAGAGCAGTGGTCAGTCATAAGACCACAAAAATAAGAAGTCAAATGCTGCCATACTTATTAAGGGTAAAATAGTTTACAAAATATAGAGTATGATATACTATAATCTTTTCAAGGTAATATAAATGCAGTATTTGGGGAACGTGGAAGGAGACTATGCAATGATGGCGTTTAAATCCTTTGTAGATTTTCGAATGTTGTTATTTTAGGGTTTTGGAAGAAGGAAAATGAATTCTGAATGATGTCGCATCAAACTAATTTCTTTGAGAATGAATATTTAAATTGGGCTATTGCTATAAGGTGTGGATGAGGGATGCTTTTAAAGAATATTGGACTGATATGGGACTGCGTGTGAATTTTTTGTATGTGTTGTATCTATTGACAACGCAGGGTTCTATTTCCTCAGGGACTTATTTGGAAAGTTCAAGTACAACATCTGCATAATTAAGGGCCTTTTAATGAAGAAAAATGACTTAAATTTTCACAGCTTTCTCAATGTACAAAATGCTTTTGAGCTGCTGGTTGTGAATTCATCCTAATTCATTGATTAAATGTGTGCAGATGTAAGCACGAAAATAATACATTCCTCATTAGCATATGTTTACATTTGTTGAATCACAGGTGGTCTAGCAATGGGAGGAAATTAGCATTTTTTTTAAGCTTTGGAACTTCCTCTGCCTGAAAGCTGTCTGAAATTGCTGGTCTTTCAGAACTCCGCAGTTAAATACATGAGTGAGGGTGCTGTGGATCTTAGACATCTAGACTGAATTCCTGCATCTTTTAGGACCAATATTTATGGCTGGAAGGACTGATATTCTCGTGTAGGTTAAGATAACATTTCTGCTAATACTTTTGAGATGAGAATGAAAGGCATTCCCTGTGGAATTGCAGCACTAGTAATTTTTTTTGTAACACGAAAATACCTTATGATTTTTCTTTTTCTGATAATTAAGGTAAGGCACTTTCTTAGCTAAGAAAAAAATGAGAGAAGATAAGTCTAAATTAGAAAGTAAAACTCCTGCAGTTCTAACACTCAGAAGCATCCATGTTAGTGTCTTTTAATATTGGCACCTTCCCGGACAGTACTGTTGAATGGTTGACACATTGTCCAGTGAATCGGGCCAGCCAAATGCAGGAAAGGTGGATTCCATACAGGAAATCCTCCCGAGGAAGCACTTCTTTAGATATTTTTAAGCATGTAATTTTATATTTACTACGAAATCTATTAACAATATCATATTTTAATGTCTGAGACAAGATTTTATTTCCTCTCCTTTTTTGTCCATGTTTTGACTTCTTTTGAGTTGAATGAAAAAATCTTTACCAGACAGATTTTTTTTTCTCTACAAAGGTAAAAACTACTTAGTCAATTCAGTGCTAGAAAGTAACTTACTGTATTCTGGTAGGGCTCGGAAAGCCCTACCAGAATGCCTTGTGGTGCCCTTATTAATTGAGAAAAATGAAAGCAGTGGTAAGACCATATGTTGAAAGTGATATTGATACAGATAATGAATATAAAATTCCCCAAGGCGATGTACATCCGTGGCTTTGCTTAGCTCCAGGCCTTTTCATTGTTAGGGTTTGGGTCTTTCTTTGGGCCCATTATTAGATCTCAGTTCTCTTGAAAGGACAGATGAAAACTTATCACTTTCTCTAGCAAAAAGACATTCTGGGCAACAATTGCAGCGCTAATAGATTTCTAGTATTCATTGTTGTCGTTGGGAGTGTGAACACAGGAAGGCTGACTTTGAATTTCTTATTCTAGTAAGTTAAAGGGAGTGGTGTAACTATTTTCTGCTCAAGTCACTCTTGCAGAAGAGATCTGTGGGTCTATACGTAGGGATGGCGAAGGGCATATGGGGGGCGACAGCATCTGTGGGCACATGCCGTTGCCCAGAAATGTCACAGTGCAACATGTGACATGAAAGATGGGCCCGTGGCACCCAGTCTGCTGGTCTGGGCAGTCCCACCACTTCCTTTCCCCTTGTGGTTGCTGTTTCTACCAGGTAATCACAGATCCTGTTGGGAATCTTTCTCTTAGCAATCAGGGTGAGGTGTGTTGTTGTTCTTGTTGTTGTTGCTGTTGTTGTTGCCGCCATTACTTAGAAGTAGCTAGAAGGTCAGACATGGAGGCTTCACATTATTCTTCATTGGAATATCACCACTGGGGCGGTGTGGATCTGCCCCTGCACTTCCAAGCTCTGCCGTCAAATGAAGCCCTGTTGTGGCTGCTTTTAATGTGATTCTTCCTCAGTGGTGCTAGCAGATAAATTATCCTGGTGTCCTTCTGCCAACCATCCCACATCAGTCCTCTTGGCCCAGCCTTGCCTTTCGTCTCAGCCGGCAAATGAGAACGTCACAGTCTGAAAACTCCCAATATTGATGTTGTAGCTCTGCTAAAGTCAGCTGCGAGATTGTTAGATGGCACGCGTTTGCAGAGATGACGGCTGTTTTCTTGGTTTACAGGAGAAGCCCTGATATCCAAGCCAAAGAAGAGTTATGGAAGCATATTCAGTGAGTACTGGTTTTTTTCCTCATTGTTTTAAAGCCCGTGTAGTTTTAAGGCATTGACAGGGAAGACCCCTGACACTGAGAGGCAGCCCAGGGCTGAAGCCTGTCAGACAGTCTTCATCGCCATCATTATGGGGAAGACGGAACTCACAGTGGTGGTGCCTGGCTGTGCCAGCAGCCCGGCATCTCTGCTCCTGAGGCCACTTAGCCTTGCCTGTAATTGGGCCTCCAACAGGCCAATACTTTCTAAATAAACACCAAGGAAAACAGGTTCAGAAGGAAAAAAGACACCTACTGCTGGGGAGAGAAGCAGAATTTTGTAGAGAAACTAACAGACCCTGGAGAGCCACCTACATTGGACATAGATAAATTGGAAGAAAGTGGAGGAGCCACTGAAAAGGCTTTCCTCCCTTTTCTCCTCCTACATTCTAATTTTTAAATCTCTGTTCCTGGCTTATTTTCTATGAGGTGTGTTAATACCACATTTGGGATATGTTGTGGAAGGCATCAGTATTTATACCTGCATCACGACTTTGATTTTCTCACTCCCTTCTAGGAAGGAGCTTGTGGACCCGTCGGGACTGTCAGAGGAACAATTAAAGGAGATTCCGTACACTAAAGTGGAGTGAGTGTGTCTTTGGGATTCTTTTCATAGGAGTTTTATTAATACTCGGAAGTCAGTAACTCATTGTTGCTCTCTAGGCAGTGCGTAAACTTGCCTTTGCCCTTTAACTAAAATGAAAAAGAACTATAGGGAAAGAGGAAGAAGGGGCATATCACAGCTAACCCTTCTCCTTTTGTATACAGTCACTAGTACCTCCTGTTCACTGACTGTGTATGCTGTAGGTACAAAGGGACTTTTGATGATAATATTAGTTTTAAAATGAATTCCTTTTCTGAGATACTCATTGATTGGTAGCCAAGTTTCTTTTTATTCATTCTTTAACACCAAGAGAATTGTGTTGACCACAAACCCCGTTATGTGAGTCCAATCCAGTCCCTGTCACAGAACCAGCACACTGAACGTGCCTCGTGAAAGCGGAGGGCTTTCCTAATCACCACTCAGTGTAGGAGGCAGCCGGTGGCCCGTTTACTCAGTTTCCTGCCTGCCCGTGATGGTCAGAGAAAGTGGGAGTCTACCTCATTGCTTTACTTCCGTTCTGTAACTCGGGCTTCCTTTTCACTGCAGTCAAATTACAGGTTGATACACACCCTCCCCACCTCCATCCCCTAACTCCCTCATCTTTGGGCCAAAGACTGAATTCTTGATGACAGGCTAGGTAGTAGCTAGACAATCACCAACTTTTTCGGGTAGGAATGCCGTTTGTCTGCATTTTTTTCTTCCACGCTGCAGGAGAGAATTCAACTATAGGGAATAATTTTATTACAATCTAGCGGTGGAAAGTAATATGCGCATAGTAATATGCACATACAAATACTATAAAGAGTTTCGTTTTTGTGTACGGTTGATGAGCAGTGTTCTGTTGTTAACTGTGAAATTGAAGCCACTTAGGATTTCCACACCTGGAGGGGTCAAGGTTTTTTTTTTAAACTCTGAAAGTCATTGTTCCTTTGTGATACCAATAGTAAGGAATTATCCTGTTCTGACTTACGGTGTGTTTGTTTCCACCTTTTTTTGGTTGCCTGTTCAGGACTCAAGGTGACCCGATCCGCATCAGACATTCTCACTCCCCGCGAAGTTACCGCCAGTACCGACGGTCCCAGTGCTCAGACGGAGAGCGCTCTGTTCTCTCGGAAGTGAAGTACGTAGGCAGGCCTGGGGACAGCGTCGCTCTCGTGGCTCCAGAACAGCACAGTGCAGTAGGACTTCTTGTGATGATAGAAATGTTTTGTACCTGTGGCTACTGAATATTTGAAATGTGGTTAGTGTGACCGAGAAGCTAAACGATGAATATTATTAATCTTAATTAATGTAAGTAGCCATGTGTGGCTGGCTAGTGGCTCCCATATTGGGCCATGCAGACCTTACTTAGGCTAAAATCACGGCGCTTCCAAGCTATGCACTAGAGCTTCGAGGGAAGGCAGCATAAGAGATTTTGTTTTTGGTTTGATGGCGTTTTGTCTTCTCTTTTCCTACAGCAAATACCATATTACAGTAGTTTATTTTTTTGTGTTTATTTTTTTCTTGTGAGGAAAGTGACCATTACCTGGCTTGACATGATAGGTGATATATTTTAAATGAGTATGTTAATGAAATAATTATGCATCCATTTGTAAAAGTACTATAATCATAGAAATTTGTGTTCTTTGTATTGCTGAGTAGAGATGTTAACCAATAAACTCTGATTTAAGGCTCAAAACTTCGATGAACCTTAACAAATTGGGAGATAGGCTAGCCCAGCTGAGAGAGGTATAGGTCAGGTTTGGTTTACTTTTTTGGTTATGAAATGTAGGTGATGGCTGTCTATAGCACCGTAGGTTCATTAAAAGATACAAATGGCTAATAAGTGTTAGAAAGAAAAAGTCGTTTATACAGCATGTCATAGCAAGACAAGCACATGTTTTATTCTTGGTTCTTCTGTTTATTTGCTTTGATTCTGGGCAAATTACTTGACATGTTTGACTTAATTCAGAAACGTTTATTCGACACCTCAGCACTGTGGTGGGTGCTGTGAGGAGTGCACAGTGCATGCTCTGCTGTAGCCCTCTTTCCGCTCGAGTTGTGATTCTCAGAAATAATTCTAAAACTCACTCTCTGCAGCTCAAAAACGGACCTTGTGCCTCCGCTTCCCGTGACCCGCTCTTCAGACGCTCGGGGTTCCGGTGGCGCCACAGTTCAGCAGGTTGGTGGTGATAAGGTTTTGGGGGGGTCTCATACCGATGACAGCTTTGAGAAGCGCTTTTCTGAAAGTTACCTGGGGAGGCGGGAAAATAAATCTTTACCCCTGCTCTGAGATTCTGTATCGTAAAAGAACGTGCACAAAACGTGGAAGGCAAAGGAAGGAGGGGGGTGGCATGGCCCAGACCCGGCACTGCCTGGGAAGAGCTGTGTGAGGGGTGAGGGGGAGAGAGCAAGGCTAAAGGGATCCGAGGCTTGGGCCAGAGCCAAGGACAGCAAAGATTGTGAGATTGTTTGGAGCCAGAATAAAGTAACAATGGCTTCTCTAATTCAGAAAAAAAAAACCCTCTTAAGACTTTTAGATATTTTTGAGCCGGAGAAACAAGGAGAAAGTGGTCAGCTCATGGTGGGGCAGATGTTCTATTGTTACCTGATGGCAGACAGGAGAATTACTCAAGTCCTGTTTTATTTCTGTCTTCTCCATCAGAGGGAATTACCTTTGTTCTGGAAATGTTTTTAAAATGTGGTTAAAGGGGAATTCAAGGACAGAGCAAAGAATCTAGCTGCGTTAACAAAATCAGTTTAACACTCAGCTGAAGTAGGTATTTCGAGGGAGGACTGTAGGAAACATTTCAGC
Organism: Macrotus californicus; assembly: GCA_007922815.1. NCBI lineage: Eukaryota > Metazoa > Chordata > Mammalia > Chiroptera > Phyllostomidae > Macrotus > Macrotus californicus. Next base: position 13,510 of record VMDR010012788.1, on the reverse strand, counting down.
AGGGTGTTTGACATCGCCTCTCACGGTATTCTTTTTAATACGATAGGAGAAAAATGTAGTCTGTATAAGATCAGTGGGTGGATTTATATCAGGTTTAAACAACCACTCAAAAAACAAAGTTGGTGTTTATAATGGATCAAACCGGATGTTTACAGTAGATCAGTGTCAGCCTATTGTTTGCAGTAGGCTGTGGTTTTCCGTCTTTTTTGGATTGCGGATCCTTTTAAAAAGCCAATATAACTACTGTCTCTCTCCCATAAAAATGCATGTAAGCACATAGACAGCTTTGTATATAAATTCTTGGAGTTCAAGGACAGCCCAAGAACCTTGACCCTGGCAGTATTCGTCATGTATTGCCCTTCGCTTGTTCTGATTCATTTTGCCAAGAACAGAAAAACCTATGCTTGTTTTTAGGTTAGGTTCTCTAGAAACAGATTCTGAGATAAGAGTTTTACATGGACGAAGTTTATTGCAAAGCGCTCTTAGGATTAACACCTGCTGGGGAGTGGGAGCGGTGTGGGCGGAGAGGAGAGATGGACTGTGTGGTACTGTATAGCCCCAACAAAGCCATTGCTGATTCCACGGGGAGCTCTGGAGTGGAGGCGGCTCTTCTGATTCATCCCACCCGGACTCAAGGGGGGTGGGCCTTCACACACTCACACTCACCGTATGACAGTCATTGGATTAAAGGGGCCCCTGAGGGGGGCATGACCCTGGGCCTGACCTCTTCAGCTGAGGGCATTTCCTGCAGAGGGGCTGGGTTTGAGCTGTGTGGCAGCCTTCACTCCAGGCAGCTGGGGAATGGATGCCTCAGTCTAGAAGGGGTCAGCTGGTTAACCCAGCTTCCACTACACTCTGCATAATGTTTGATTAGATGAGTCTGGGAGAGCTAATAGGTTGTTCAGACAGACAATTTGTTTGAAATCAATAGCACTTTTAAAAAATTACTTTCATATTAGTAGTTAGGGTTTTGCATTGAGACTGACCTGCATTTGTGCCTCCTCATCTCCACATACTTACTACTTGTGTGACTTTGGACAAAGAGTTTAATTTCTAAGCCTTAATTTCTGTGCAATGTAGATAATAACCTGCCTTTTAGATTGCTGTGAGGAGTAATAAGCAGTTATCTTTCAGAGCTTTTTTCAATCTTAAATTTAAGGTGATTTTAATACAAATAGGAATTTTACTTTATTGTAGTTTTGCTTTTCTGATTATTCCCTAACTCAGCCATTTTCAACTGATGTGCCACCAGAATTTTTAAAACATACAATACCCTACAAGTCAGGGCACTGACCTCTTTTCCCTTAGATTATGAAATAAAAAATGACAGCAACCAACACAACAATAGCCATCTAGTGTGAATTAATCAAAATTATACCTACTTTGTTTTTGGTCAATTGGCAAAAAATACCTTTTTTAGTGTGCCAAGAATTTTAGTGATTAGTTTATGTGTGTCATGAGATGGAAAAGGTTGAAGATCACTGCCCTAACTAATCATCACCACTTAGGAGTCTTAAAAAACCTGAAGAGTTCACAGTAAATGCCGCACATAAGAACAGTTCACTTAATCCTCTGTCGGCGGCACTGACCCTAAGCTTGTCACTGGAGCACCTTCGATTTTGAGCTGAGCAAGCAGCTAACGAGCACAGGGAGGGAGTGGCAGGCACCGGTCTGGGCAGTCAGTAAACCGCAGCCTGCGGGCCAGATGCTGCCGTCTGTGTAGCTCAGAGGCTGGTCGTGATGCTTACATTTTTAAAGAGTTAAAAAAAAATTGAGTATGTGATAGAAACTGGAGGCAGTACACAATCTGGCCCTTTACACAGAAGTGTTTGCTGCCTCCTGGCCTAGATGTTCAAGTATAAGACAGAAGAGTAAACAGGCAGACACAATACAAAAAACTAGGTAAGCATTACAAAGAAACAAAGCCCTGATTAGAACATCCGCAGGGGACCTTTTCTTCCGTACTGCAGTCAGAGAAGGCCTTCTCAGAAAGTGACAGGTAGCTGAAACCTGACGGGTGAGGAGGAGCCAGCCAGGGGAGAGGGGGGATGATGATGTGAGCAGTGGGGAGAGCACAGAAAACATGAGGCTAGGACAGACCTGGGTGCTTGAGAAGCTGTGGCCTGAGCAGGGTGGAGTGGCTGAAAGGACAGATAATGCAGGGCCTTGGATGCTGTGGGAGAGTGTGGATTTTATTCCAAGTGCCAAAAGGAAACCACTGCTCCAGGTGCCGTGAGTGACATGTGCAAGCAGGGAAGCCACGTTTCCTAAGTTCCCCTTTGGTGCCAGAATGGGTGCCTGGCCTGCCTGTGCCCCGCCTTGCCTTTTCATACAGAAGGCTGGTGTAAGTGAGGTGCCTCAGGGACTTTGATTCACTTATTTCCTTAAGGTTTGCAGGCAGAGGGGACATATTCGGTCCTAGACAAATTAAAAACATGTAATGTTTGTTTCAGGTAGCCTCCCAGCTCCTGTCTGGTGATGCTTCTGAAATAGCTCCCTTCCCGTGCCCTGACACTCACGTGCACTGGTTTGTCTGGAAATCTTCCATCCCAGACAGACAGTCACGTGTTCCAAAGTTATCTTGGCTCATACTCCCCATGCGGTTGTTCCTTCAGTGCTTCTGTGAATGTCAGTAAACAAATTAAGCTGGTCATAGGAACTTCTAAAGTGATTTATTTTTAACCCAAATTAATCCAAAACAGAATTCTGGATAGCGAAGCTCATTTTGTGTGGCATATAGTTTTGGGGGATAGTAAATACACTTGTTACCTGACCTACTGACCCATGAGGCCATCGCTGGGAGGCAAGAGCAGGAAGATTCAACAGAGCAGGGAGCTGTGAGGCACTGTTAGTGTCATTCTCCGGGCCTCTGCCTGGCTTCATGAGGGGGTGGGGACACACAGGATCCAATTCCAGACGTGCTGGGCATAGTACCTAGGCTCTGGTAGCTCGATTCCTGGTTCTCCACCCTAGCTGACAGGAATCTCTGGCCCCAAGTGATAGGGGTCCCCAGGGCATTGTGTTATGGGAGTTGCATTCTGTGACTAGGGGGCTATAACCAGGGAAGATTATAAATTGCCCACAACTGCCCGTTCTCTTAGCCCTTCCTTAGAAAGGTGGGAGGGCGGAGAGCCTGGTTGAGGAACGGCTACGAAGAAAATGACAAGGGAGAGCTGGGTTGAGGTTTGTGCCTAATTTTTCATAAATAAAATTTTTATGCATATAACTGCCAGAACTAATTTTTCTATATTAAGGTTTAAACACAATCATGTTATTATAGGCAACTAGAGGGAATATTTAAACAGCTTTTGATAGTATAAACTTTTCTTTCTTATAACTTGATATCTTTCATGTAAGAAAATATTGATTTCTGATGTATTCATAAGTTGACTTACCTGTATTTTCTTCTGAATCTTATATTTTTCTTCTAGAGAAGAAATGGGTCTAAAGATAGCCTGATTGAGGAGAAATCTCAGGCATCTACAAGCAATCTGGCTGGAAAACATATAGCAAAAACAATAAAAACTATCCAAGCTTCACGCCTCAAGATAGAGACTTGATCCCAGTGAGGGCTTGGGGTGGGGGTGGGGGTGTGTGCTGCCTTTACTTTGAAACTGTGAATTGTCATTATTCAAGTGTCTTGGACCTGCAAGTGTTTGTTCAGAAGGAAATAAAATTGAGTCTGTTGCTTCTTTTAAAGGTTTAACTGCAGTATATTTGTGCTGAAGGGCCTTTTTATTTGGTAACTGGAAGGATAGTCTTGTAAAAACTCATTCACTGGATCCATATCCACAACCAAAACCAGCCGTCTCCCATCCGAGGTCTGGAATCCTGGACTGCAGCTGGCTAGCTGTGCGACAGCAGCACGCCAGGTGGGATGGAAAAGGTCTTCCCAGCTCTAGGTGGATCTTGGCCTGTGCAGATGCGTGAGGACTGAGGTCACATCACTTTGAGACTGTAGATATTTTTATTCATATAAATGTCCTTTGTAAAGCTGTATTTTGTGGCATTAAGTTCCACTGGTTATTTACAAATGTAAAGCTTTTTGTTTGAAAGCATCGCTTTTAATTTCTAGTGTTCTTTTCATTAAAAAAAAAAGCTTTATGTGGATTCTGGCCTATCAGTTTGTGATTACCCTCAGCCTCAAGTGGTCCTTCCATTCTGCTGGGCTGTCTAGCTCTCCTCAAAGACTGTGCAGGTGACTTTGCTATGTGCTTTACTTGGAAAAACAGAAAAGACTAACACAAGCCATATTTTACCTTCCCTTTACCACACCTCTTCCCCAAGTGGTTCTTTCAAGCCCATCTCCTTAAGGTTTATTTCCATAGCTGAGAGAACAGGCCAGTGTCCTTCCAGACCAACTAGTTTAAGACACTGCTTCCCCAGCGGGATTTAGGGCATTATTGTGCTACTACACACACCTAGCAAGCATGGACACTTCCCTCTCCTAGTACCAAGTCCTGTTACCTCTGCCTTCCATAGCTGCATTATTCTTGTACTAATTTGCCACCAAATTGGCTGTAGTAGCCTCCAGTTGGTCCACCTCTATCCCTTTTCTTGCAGATGTGAACTAGTTCTGTGCCATAGGATTTCCCCTTGCTTCAAACCGCCTTGAGACTTCAGTGGTCTGGCATTTTACCTGTTCAGTCTGTTTGTAACATTCCCAGCTTTCATTATGGCCACCGAACGTGCCTCATTAAGCACTCAACTGTCTACATCAGAGCACTAATGACGGAAAGCAATGACAACTATCACAAGCAGGGACTAACAGCCTTCTCCACATGCCATTCCAACTTGGCCCAGCAAAACTGTCACCTACCCTTGGTCCCAACTCTGCTTTCTCAGTTCCCTGACTCAAATTCTACCTTGCACGGGCTTTGTCTCACAAAGGAGACTTTCCATTTGTCTGTCATCGTCCAAAGGGTGGGACTGTTTTACTCACTATTGTGTTCCAAGCTCCCTAGCACAGTGCTCTCAATAAATTTTCTGAATTCTGTAACACATCATTTGTTCTTGCTTGAAGTGAAGGCAGAAGATATGCCAATGCTAAGGTCACATTTAGTAAAAAACGCAGTGACGATGCAAAAGCACACCGTGCCCTACAAAACAACTAGTCTAGTTCAGTTCATCATGAGGCCCCGGAAGAGAGCACATGTCTCCCTGGGCCTGCCATAAGCCTATCAGTTACAGCAATGAGTATTAATTTTAACTGCTGAGATTTAGCAAGTTTGAAGTTGCTGGGGGAGGAGGGAGAAACCCTGATTTTTCTGTAAAACGCTATTTTCCAGCAGTCACACAATACACAAACCCCCAAGAAGCACATTTATATATTTATTCAGAGATTCACTGTTTGAAGTGTATTATTTATGGACTGTCCAAAAGTAGTTGGGGTACTCTGCAGACTCTGAAAATTTTAAATGATCCAAGTGACTCCAGTGAAGATCAACTTTTCAAATTCTTCACCAAAAAATCCTGCAAGAAAAAAACCCTCCGTTTTACAAGCAAATATTTACATGCATCATACCTTAATAAACTCTGAATACATGCTTCTGCACTGCATTGTTATGCGTTTCTCAAGTCAGATTTAAATGTCAACCTAAAACACGCCCAGATTTGGCAAGTGGTCCCCCCCCCCTCTTAAATGTAACTACTACACACAGAAACATCCTGTTATCAAAAATTAGCTGGAAACAAGCTATCCCATTTGCTACTAACTTCACCTTGTTAATTACAGATGTAGCAGTACTAATGCTAATGAGTCATTAATACCCAATTAAATACCCACAACCCAAAGTACAAAGATGATCAAGTTCCATTACAAGTAACTGCTTCTAGACAGAACTACTTCAACGTCACCTCACCTTAGGTCACGGCACGCTCCCAGGAAGCATCCAGCTAGCAGCAGTCCATGCTTCAAGCATCCATCTTTCACCTGGACAAAAATTAGGTAAAACCGGGTATGAGAAACTCGACACCAAATGTTGGCAGACTCGAGATCACATGTGCAAACAAATTAATGTGAGAGCATACACTGTAACTTATGCAGCTCCTACGCCAAAGACATCACATTTAAGGCAGGAAAGGGCTGCAAAGTGCTTAGTTTACGCCTTTTTTGACACCGCATTCACTAGTTTCCAAAAGTGAATGGGCAACACAAAGGCAACACCAAAGTAGCTGCACAAAGACGGCCGGGCCAGGGGACAAGGCTGCTGCCCCGAAGTCAACCCACTGAGCAGGAGCCGTTGCTGATCGGAGCTGGAACGGGAACAATGAACTAATCCCAGCTCTGTACTTTCTTTTACAATCCAAAATGCGACAGCATAATGGAAACGGAAACACACGGTGTTCTTGCGTGATTAAAATCTTCAGTCTAATGAGGCTAGTCCCTTTCTTATTTTTACACTAACATGAAAACTCACCTGCAGAGTCGGTGCTTATTCGATTTCCGCCAAGTTCTGCGGCTGTCGGGCTCTGAACCTTAAGTGGCTCCTCACTTCCACGCTGTGACACGCCGTTCCCTTTCACAAAAACCCTCGCTCCTATTAAAAACTCCCTGGCATACACGGTCGACGACCAGTAAGCTCAAATGCACTCAAACCAAGTGTCCCCAGATCCGGGCGTGGGAACGCACACCGAGTCTGCCTCGGGCCTCCCGAGGCTGCACCGACGGCGCGGCGGCGGACAGGCCAAGCCGCTGCAGCCCCAACATTAAGGGCTCGGGACCTCGAACCCGGCTGGACCGCTGCGGGCGCATCGCCGGGCTCGGGGCGGCCGCGCGACTTGCCTACCGCCTCCGCCGGGGCGAGAACACGCGGTCGCGCTCCCCCGAGCCACCGCCAACCAGGAGTCACAAGGACCCACCCTTACAGCCGCGGCACGCGGGCCAGAAAGGCCGCGCAGCCTTCCCACAATGCTTTTCTGCCCCTGGAAGGACCCACTGCCCGCCGGGCGCCGGGAGAACGGGCTGTACCATCGGCCACCGCGCGCTCGCGAAGCGCCGCCTCGTGGCGGGAGGGCGAAGTGCCAGTGATTGAGAAAGGGGCGGGTCTGCAAGGCGGAAGGGTCTGCCCCCGCACTCCTTTTGCTTTGTGCGCCCAGTTCTTCCCGCGGACAAGGTTTTTAATCAGACATGTGTCTCCCTCCACCTCGGCTCCCGCGTCGGGAGCGCTGGGTCAGCACCGAGCTGCCCGTGTAGCCCAAAGGACTTGAGACCTTGTCTCTGGGGAGGACAGAGAGTTCACCACGTCCAGCTGAGGAAAGAGTAAAGTCATTCATTCAAAAAATATTTACTGAGTACTTACTTCGCTCCAGGCCGCGTTTTAAATGCCTGGGACTCAGGTGTGAAGGAGATAGGCAGGTTCCTGTCTGACATTCTGGTTGGGTGAGAGAGACACTGAGCAGGTGACACCCGGGCGCTGTCAGTCCGGGTAGTGTGAGCGCGACCAGGGGACGGTAGTGCTGTCCTACAGAACATGCTGCGGGCCTCGGCCGGTGTGGCCGCAGCCACCAGCGGAGTGCAGAGCGGCCTAGGCCGCAGCAGAAGATACAGGCAGAAGCAAAGCATGTAGAGCTTTGTCCTTGGGTAAGCAGTTGGGCTTTTATGTTGAAATTTTAGAACTGATCATTACCATAAAAATGAAGCAAGGATCGTTTGCTGGCTTTTTGCTAATAATCATAACTCATCGAAGGGATAGAGACTGCGGTGATACATGCTGTGTGGGAAAAATTGGTGTCTTTGCTCCTATACGCCCTGGTAGAGACTCGTCCAGACACCACATTGGAGCACCTGTGCTTGTTTATTTGAGGCTTAGTGCTGAAAGCAGGAAGGGAAGGGGAAGGGGAAGGGGAAGGGGAAGGGAAGGGAAGAAAATTAACCCCATTGCTCAGAGTGGTCAGCACACAAGGTCTAGCCTGGATGATAACATCAACTTGGGGACAGTGTGAAAGGAAATGGCCACAGAGAAGTAAATGTATAATCACAAGAAGGTAAATAACTCCAAGACCTTCATTAGGAAGTCACTGTAACATCCCGGGGAGAGGAAGTTTGGGGAAGGAGGACAACAGCTCCAAGAGTGTCATTTAAAGACACTGAAGGGTACAGTGTGGGGATTGTAACAAACTTTAATGTTGCCTTCATGCCAGAGAAAGTCAGGGAGAGGATGTTTCCTTGGGCTGGAACGGCCAGCTGACCCAGGTTTAGGTCCACCTCTGACAGGTGTTCCCTTGGTAAATGAGCACTTCTCTGAGCCCACGCTTCCTCACTTACAGGATGTTAACTGTAACATGTTATATATACCCATGGACCACAGGTTAATTTAAAGAAGTAAGAAAGGTTTGTGGAACCCTCTAGTGCTGTGTAGTGCATAGTAACATCCAATAAATGACTCGAAGGGGTTAGATTCTTCCTCTCGTTTTCCACCACCCGGGTATGGAAACTTCTGTGATTGAGTTCTTCAGGAAGGGGGAAATTTGCTGCTGTTTTTCTTTGAATGCTCCTGCCTTGCTTTTTTCTGTTCTCGCCTTTATATATTTTCCCTAAATTCTGGGAGACTCAAGAGTAGGGGGAGGCACTTGTTCCAATGATTGGATTAGGGTTGGTATCAGGAAATCAGTTCTAAATTCTACATCTTCCTGTCTGCTTCAACCTCACACACCCTGGTAAGGAAAACAGTCACTGAGCAAAGGCAAGCAGAAAGGACGTGAGAAAAAGATAGGGGATATTTTCTACCTAGTCTCCTTCCCACCGTTGCTTGCTGGGGCTGAGGCGCTGCATCAGGACGTACAAGCTACAAACAGTATTGGTGTAAACGTGGAATGCCCTCAGTTTCCCTGTGTAGAAGGCAGACTAACGGTTCCCCAGAGATGTCCACATCCTAATCCCCAGAGCCTGTGAATGTTTCCTTGCATAGAAAACAGTGCTTTGCAGATGTGGTTAATGTTTGGGACCATAATAAGAAGAGGTTAAAATTGAAGGGGAAAGCAGAAGACTTAGAGATGGGGCAGAAGGGAAGGCAGGAGGGGGGCTTAACCTTGCTTCCTGGCTTTGAGATGGGGGAAGATCTTTGAAGCCGAAGAATACCAATGGTCATCTCTGAAAGGTGGGGGTGGCTCTCAGGTGATGCCAGTGAGGAAACAGGGATTTCATTTCTACAAATGCATGGAACTGGATTGTGCTAACAACCTGAATGAGCATGCAGGCAGATTCTCCCCTAGAATCTCCAGAAAAGAACACAGACTTAAAAAAAAAAATCCTCACCCGAGGATATGTTTTTATTGATTTTCAGAGACAGGATGTGGGGGGCAGAGAGAGAGAGACATCCATAGATCACCTCCATACGTGCTCCGACCGGGGATCGAACCTGCAACCTAGGTATGTACCCTGACCGGGAATTGAACCCACAGCCTTTTGCTGTATGGGATGCCCCTCCAACCAACTGAACCACCTGGCTAGGGCAAAACACAGCCTTTTTTATGTTTTGATTTTAGCCTAGTAAGACTCACGGCAGACTTCTGACCTACAGTGATGTGATAATAAACTTGTGTTGTTTTAAGCAGCTCAATCTGCAAATTTTGTTAATTTGTTATTGGCAGTAAGAGAAAATTAATACATCCTGTGGCACATGGAGAGTGAGAAGTGACCTGTCCTCTGACTTCGCTCCTTGCCCCACTCCAATATTCTCATCAGGATCATAAGTAAGATTTTGCAGAGGAGTATGCACATTTATTTTAACTACGGTGGGTGCTTTTATTTATGGTGGATGCTAAGGATCAATTGAATATCCAAATCATCTTAAATAATTTGAATACTTTAAAAAAGTATTTCAAAAAAAAGTTTTGGTTATTTATTTATTTTTAGAGAGAGGGCAAGGGAGGTAGAAAGAGGGAAACATCGATGTGCTAGAGAAAGGTTGGCTCTCGCACGCCCCCATCTGGGGGCCTGGCCTGCAACGCAGGCAAGTGCCCTGACTGGGAACGGAACCCATGACCTTTGGTTCACAGGCTGATGCTCAATCGGCTGAGCCACACCTGCCAAGGCAATAATTTGAATACTTTTTATAAATTAAAATAATTTGTAGATTTTGGGGGGAGGGGTTTCCCTTAAACAATTGTATCATCTGTAGAAGCTGTATTTCTTCCTTTCCAATTCTTACACCTCTCCTGGGTGTCTGTGTGTGTGCGCATGTCCAGCAGAGGTCTTCCAGAAGGATGCTGAATAGAGTGATAATAGTAAACATCTGTGTCTTATTCATGGATTAAAAGGAATGCTTTTAAAGTTGCAGCACACATGTTTGATACTTTTGTGCCTTTCCCATTGTTTAGGGAAGTTTCCTTCTATTTATATTTCTAGTTTGCTGGGGTTTCTTTAAATCATAGATGAATGTTGACTTTTATTAAATGTCTTTTCTGCCTGTAATGAAATGAGGATTTTTCTTGTAATTTGTTTATGAGGTGATTGTATTAATACATTTTGTGATGTTGAACCAATCCTGCATTTCTGGAAGAAACCAAACTTGTCATTAAAAAGGATGTTTTTTTTGGAAGTATTGCATTTACGTTTATGGATAAGATGGGACTGTGAGTATCTCTCTCATACCATCTTTGATAGTTTTGATGTCAAAATTATACAGACATTTACTTAATAGTCCTAGTGCATTCCTGCAAATCAGATGTTTTATGCAAAACATTAACTGGGAGCTTTTCTCCCTTTATTTTAAATGGCGAAATTATTATAATGAGTTATTTGTTAACCCTAACCAATTTCATGAAGTGTATCTAAAATATACATAATATAACTTCAGGCTGTAATTGTTCATAACTTTGCCAAACAATAAAGTTGTTAACAAATAGTCTCTTTGTCAGCAGTGACACATTCTCTTTCTTTATTTCTTTTCTGCTTTGCTTCCTTCCCCACCGCTCTTGAACACCTTCTCAACTTTTTAGTTCTTTCTAAAAACTAGAGAAAGAAAGGGCAGTATGGAATATGAAAGGCACTGTGGAAACGCGTCAGGGAGGGATACTTCAATGCTTCTTTTATCACCAGGAGTATTTGTGTGGAATTAGCCCCTTTGATATACAGTATGCTTTTAAAAAAGTCCTTACCTGAGGACATGCTTATTGATTTTAGAGAGAGGGGAAGGGAGGGAGAGAGGGAGAGAGGGACAGAGAGAGGCATCAATGTGAGAGAGAAATGTTTGTTTGCCTCTTGAACCAAGGACCATGCCCACAACCCAGGCATGTGCCTTGACCAGGAATCAAACCTGTGACCTTTTGGTTTATGATGCGCCAACCAACGGAGCCACATTGACCAGGGCTCGGTATGCTTTTTGATTTGTTGATACATGATATAGATATTTGATTAATTGTATTTGTAATGTAATTCAAGGCATTCCTCACACCTGGGCTTTGTTTTTGTTTTGCTTTGTTTTTTCCAGGTTTTTGTCATTGGTAAAAATGTTGCATTGAGTTTTGGGGACCTAAACATAATCTTCCTATGTAAATATCAGCTGAAATGCTGTTTTGAGAGACGTATGTTGTATGATCTTGGATGTTAAATAAGAAAGGTGATTTACTGGGAAAACAATCAGGAAAATGTTCTGCGGGGGGTGCCTGTACAGCTTTGTAAGATTAGCCGGAGAGCTTCCCCTCTATTTCTCTTCCCTGAAAAATGCACTATGATGTCAGAATTGTTCATTTTTGTTAACTTTTAAAGTAAACCTCACTTTGAAAACTGTCTAGGCCTAGCATTTTCTTTGTGGGAAGGCTTTAAACTACTGATCCAATGTCTTTAATGGCCTTAAGACCGTTGAGACTTTTTCTTCTTTAGTCAGTTAGGTCACCTTTCCTAGGACTGCGGCCATTCTTCCATGTTTTAAAATTTGCGGGCAGAAAGTGGTTCATTATTGTGAGTTGCTTTCCCCTCACACCAACCAATTCCCTGATTGTCGTGAAGTGGGTGTGCGACAATTGAATTAAATTCTGACGCTAAATCTCAGAGCTGTCTTCAGGCTCCACCAGCTGAGGGCGCCCCCCCCCCCCAAGGCGTCCCCACCGGGTCGCCAGCTTCAGTGGGGCGCCCAGACCAGCGACACTTCTGCCCGGCCGGCTGCCAGTGTGGTGCTCACGCGCCTGCCCGCCAGCCTCAGGTGTGGTCGCTGCTTAGGGTGACTCGGCTCAGGAAAACACTTCACTTACTGTCACCAGCTTGTTCCAGAGGACCCCACTCAGGAACAGCCAAGGGGACGAGGTGCCTCGGGCGAGGTGCGGGGTAGGGATGGGACAGAGTTTCTGCGCCCGCCCTGGGCGAGCCGCCCTCCCGGCCGGGGACGTGGTAGCCCCCGCGGAGGCCCGCTGGACCTCGTGGGTGACAGTCTGCCCAAGCTCCGTTACACAGCCACGATTGATCGCGTCCTTAGCTACCGGCGACTTCGCAGAATCTCCAGCTTGTCTCCCCTCCCCAACGACGGGGCAGGGTGGGTAGGGCTGGAAGTTCCAGTTCTTTAATGACACGGTTGTTTCCCCAGCAAGCAGCCCCGTCTTGACGCTGCCGAGGGGGCTGACCCAGGGTCACTTTTGTTGACATGGACTCAGGTGTGATCGAAAGGAGTTCGTTGTGAACAACACAAGATGCTCCTGTCACTTCAGAAATCCAAGGGTTTTTAGGACCTCTGTGCCTGGAACCAGGGACAGAGACCAAATACTATGTTTTATTTTACCTGAATCATATTATCTGATTATGTTTTCATTTTACATTTATTTATTATTTGAGATCTTTTCTTAAGTAGGCATTTATTGTTGTGAACTGTTTTTGACAAATTCTATACATTTTGGTATATTTTCATTTTCATTACTCTTGAGAGTTTTTTGATTTATCTTTTGGTTTCTTTTTTGATTATCAGTTGTTCAGCAGCATACTGTTTAATCTCCACACATTTGTGAATTTTCCAGTTTTCTTGTAATTAATTTCTAGTTTCAAGTCAATATGGTTGGAAAAGATGCTTGATATGATTCCAATCTTCTTAAATTTATGAAGACTTGTTCTGTAGCATGTCATCTGATCTAACCTGGAGAATGTTTCTGGTGTGCTTGAGAAGAATGTGTATTCTCTGCTTTTGGGTAGAATGTCCTGTCAATGCCTGTTAGGTCCATCTGTTTTAACCTGAAGTTAAAGTCCAGTGTTTCCTTATTGATTTTCTATCTGGTGTGTTTATCCGTCGATGAAAGTGAGGCCCCTACTAGTATTGTATTGCTATCACTCCCTGTAGTTCTGTTAGTGTTTGCTTATATGTCTAGGTGCTTTTATGATGAGTGCGTGAATATTTATAATTATTATATGCTCTTTTTGAATTACCCACTTTACCATTATATAATGACCTTTTTTGTCTCTTATTACAGTCTTTGTCTTAAGTCTGTTTCATCTGATATAAGTGTAACCAGCTCTCTTTCTTTCCCTGGGTTAGGAAACATTTTTCCATCCCTTCGCCGTCTGTCTATGTGTGTCCTTAAAACTGAA
>VMDR010012787.1:0-25985 GCA_007922815.1 Macrotus californicus | reverse complement strand
AAAGAATATAAATACTCCTATATATTCATTGCAGTATTATTTACAATAGCCAATAAATGACTTTTTTAAGACATGGTTATTTGTGGTTGCTGTCATCTTTTATTCTTTCAATGATTCCATTTTTTATTGTATTTTTCCATTCTTTTCTATTGTATTTTTATACTCCCTTCCACCTTCACCCCACCCCGACATCACCACACTGTTGCCTGTGTCCATGAGTCCTTTTTCTTTTTTTGCTTAATCCTTTCACCCTCCAACTGCTCCACCCAGAGCTGTCAGCCTGCTCTCTATCTGTGATGTTGTCTTTATTTTCTTGTTAGTTCAGTTTGCTCATTAGATTCCATCTATGAATGAAAACATATGGTATTTATCGTTCTCTGACTGGCTTATTTTACTTAGCATAATACTCTCCAGGTCCATCCATGCTGTGTAACAAAGGGTAAAATTTTCTTCTTTTCTGTAGCCTAGTAGTATTCCACATAGTTGCTTTATCCACTCATCTACTAATGGACACTTAGGCTGCTTCAACAGCAATCTTGAGAAAACAGAACAAAGCAGGAGGAATCATGCTACCTAATATCAAATTATACTATAAGGTCACAGTAATCAAAATAGCATAAAAACAGACCTCTAGATCAATGGAACAGAATAGTGAGCCCAGAAATAAACCACACCTTTACAGTCAATTAATATTTGACAGAGGAAGCAAGCACACACAATGGGCTAAAGATAGTTTATTCAAAAAATGGTGTTGGGAAAATCGGACAGGTGTGTACATAGAAAATGAAACTAGAACACTTTCTTATGCCATACACAGGAGTAAATTCAAAATGGATTAAAGACTTAAATATTAGACATGAAACCATAAAAATCCTAGAAGAAAACATAAGCAGTAAAATCTCAGACATTGCTCATAGCAATAATTTTTCTGATGTATCTCCTCAGGCAAGGGACTACATCAAACTAAAAAGTTTTTGCACAACAGAGAAAACCTTCAACAAAACAAAAAGACAACCCACTGAGTGGGAAAACACACTTGCCAATGATACATCTAATCATGGGTTAATACCCAAAATTCATAAAGAACTTAGAAAACTCAACACCTAAAGTAACAGTCCAACTAAAAAATGGGCAAAGAACCTGCATAGGTACTTCTCCAAAGAGGACATAGAGATGGCCAATAGACATATGAAAAGATGTTCAATATCATGAATCATCAGAGAGATGCAAATTAAAACCACAATGAGATAACATCTCACACCTGTCAGAGTGGCCATCAACAATAAATCAACAAACAACAAGTGCTGTGGGAGATGTGGAGAAAGGGAAGCCCTTTAGCAGTGTTGGTGGGAATGCAGGTTGGTGCAGCCACTGTGGAAAACAGTATGGAGTTACCTCAAAAAATTAAAAATGGAACTGCCTATGACCCGGCGGTGCTACTTCTAATTCTGAAGAAACCTGAGACACTAATTCGAAGGAATATGACCAACAGTGTTTACAACAGTCAGTGATTCCATTCTGGTAACAGCAATGCTGTCTGCCGTGCACAGGGTTACAGGCTCCTCTGTGCTTTCACGTAGTAGGGCGTGTTTTGCTTTGGAGAAGATGGTGTCAGGCAGACCAGGAACCAAAGCCACCTTTAGCTCCTTTCAGAAAAAGATTAGCTACTTTTCAAATGAGCTAATAACCTCAGTAAAGCGAGAAAGCACTTAAATAAGCAGACTGTCCTAGGGAAAGAGGTATTTCAACAGCCATCCTGGGTGGACTCTTATCATGTACTAGTGCTTGGTATGGTAGATTTAAGCCATAAATATAGAACATGACATTTTTAATCAAACGTTACTGAATATCTATTTAGTGAGAGCCCTTAGTGTTTCCACTGAAACTTTTTTAGTCTCTCTAGTTGTGAATACAAAATAACGTGTTTTATTTGATAATTTTCAAATAAATAATCTTCATAAAAATTTTGCAAAGCAAAACTAAATTCTCTTTTCAGCTTTCAAGTTTAATCTTATGGTCCTTAAACCTCAAAATTCTCGCTCGATCACTTAAATCATTAGCGTGTTCTTTCTGCATAGATGTTTGGATAGTATTCTTTGTTTCCCATATAAACATTCTGTAGAAAAAGAGTATTAACACATATAAAATTTTTTTTAAAATAGAGAAAAATTCCTTTAACTTTAAAAACTTCGAAATCAGCTGAAGTAACTCCTTTTTCTTAGTTTTTTGTTCTGTTTTTCATATCTCAAGTCCATAATTATTGTTTCCCCCCATAAGAGCCTCTTTAGGAGCGACCATAGTTCTTGAGCACTTGGTACAGCTTAACTGACTTTTAGATGTCAGAGCTTCCTGTCAAGTCTGGTTCTTCTCGGCACATGTTTTTAAAAACCCCTTGGATATGAACTTAGATTGAAGCCGCCATCAAAAATCCATGGTCTACATTTGAAAAAAAACTGTAGCAGAACAAAAGCACCTCACCAATAGATCCTGAACCTTGGCCTATTCTTTTAAAAATGCAGGCTGTTAGAGGAATTACCCAATTCTTTCTTTCCCACCTTTTCAAAATTCTTTTTAAAGATTTTATTTATGTTTAGAGAGAAGGGGAGGGAGGAAGAGAGGGAGAGTAACATCAATGTGGGGTTGCCTCTCGCGCCCCTCCTGCTGAGGACCTGGGTGCAACCCACGCATGTGCTCTGATTGGGAATCGAACCAGCGACCCTTTGATTCGCAGGCGGGTACTCAATTCAATGAGCCACAGCAGCCGAGTCCACTCTCCCCATTTTTGTAGATTTCCAATTTTCTGAAGTATGGTCAGCTCTGGAGTGAGCAAATTCAGGAAATGCCCTTTTGGCTATTGCAGTGTCCATAGCTGAAATAGTTCAGTTCCCCCGCCCCTTCCTGGCACCATATCCTTCTTGTTCACAGCAGATGGAGATTCACAGTAATGTAGGACATCACAATTGTGAACAGCAGATATACAGTAGCTATGTCAGTTTTGTGGCCGTTTCTAAAAATTGTCTTACTCCATTGGCATAGACACCATTACTAGTGATAAATAGCAAACATTCAAGATAAACAGATTCTACAAGGGTTATATAATATTCATTGCTCTGTATAACATAAAATGTATGCTATTTGCATGTCTTCAAATGAATTAAATTTAAAAAACTCAATAGTAATTGACCTTGAATTACAAGGAATAATTCTTTCTTACCTGTATTGTTCTAAGCACCTACTAATTTCTAAATCTTAAATCTATTTCCTTATATGTGAAACGTGGAAATAATTGCCCCAAAGCATTTAAAATTTTTAATTTGGGACAATTTAGTTGTTGTACTAATACAAAAATATTATTTTGGAGACTTTACACAGGCAAAATTTTTATCAAATATTTGATAAACAGAAAGTTGGTTTGATTTTTGAATGGAGCTAAGATTTTTTTTTAACATCTTTTAATTCATGACAAACTCTGTCTGAAAAAGAAAAGAAACCTTAGTGGAAATAATCAGAAAATTACTTGGATGCTATAGTTGAGTGAAGAGACAAAAATAGAAAAGGAAACTGAATATTTGCTTTTAACTAAGACTGGCTTCTCTTCTTTGCTACCTGGTGTATATTTTAGATAAGTCACTTAGCTGAGCCCTTTTATAGGTCTTGGGAATCTATTTCATTGCTCACTACAACTTCCAAGGTGGTTTTAATATGATTTATATATGTTATTTCAGGAGTTAACAGCCTCCTAAATTAAATTACTATTGCCTCACACTGAAAGAAAAGAGTCCTTTCAGGTAAAATTGCATTTTTATTTAAGCAAAATAACTCAGAGTTTTTCTTTTTTTTTCAACTGATGTCTTTGCTCCTTTAAGTTTTCAACATTGTAGAAGCAGAGAAAGGTGATCATAAAAATTACCTTCTCAGTGATTCGTTCTAAATAGATTTTGCCAGAAATACGTCTATTTTAGGCATCATCTAGGATTTGATTTAGTCTTGGGTGTTTTTATTTCTTTAACAATGGTCTATAAACCAGAAAGAGTTAGTTTAATTTCTATAATTTGTAACTTTCCTAATGGGAGGGTATTTCCCCATAGAAGTTTTGGGAAACTCACCTCAAGCAGACTTGTGTGTGGCTTTTTCTACACAGAAGGTATAAGATTTTGAATCATCAGCGGGTAGGGGAAATGAATGGATTGGTATTTTCCCTAGGATTTTTATTTTTCTTCTCAAAGACATAGAAACATCACTATTGCTGATGCATTACCTGGCACATAAGGGATTCTTGGTAAATGCCACATGCCTAGCACATGATGGACACTCAAGAAATACTTATTGAACCTATGTCCAATGAATGAATATGCAATGAGCAAACATTTAATTTAAAAAAAAAAAAAAAGCCTACAGTTTCTCTCTTGCCATTGTCTCCTTTTAGAGTTCTGGCCTCCTTCCCCGGAAAAAGAAGAGCCAGATTTCGTTAAAGAGGACATTCTGGTGAAGCAATGAGTCTCAGATGGACTTGTCACTGCTTAGTTGCTACTCTGTATGCACCCGTGATACCCTGTCCTTGTCTGTATCAGGCCTGTTTTACAAGAATATACAGGAAGAATAGCTTAGGATGGGGTACAGTACTTACAACTGGAAAGAATAGTGACCTATCTTCCTTAAGGTTGTAGTAATAAACTGAACATATTTTCCTATTTTGAAAATGTACACAGTTTTGACACTTAATTGAAGACATCATGAGTATGTTTCATAATTTATGAAGTTTGCTTCATGTATTTTTCATAGATGTACTACCCTTTCAAAGTTACAATTTGTTTTTCTTTTGATATTTTGGGGTACCAAATTGAGATTTGATGGGTCGATGGGGGTTAGAGAGGCAGTGCGGGATTGAATTCACTGTCAATCCCCATTTCTAGAAAGTCTTGAGGGTGTTTTTATCCTTTGAATATCCACAGGCCTGTAACAAATTAAGTACCTGTTAAATATTTATTGGAATAATTTCTGCTTTTAAAAAGAGGTTGAAAAGGATTGAAGAAGATTTTTTAAATTGAGGACAAGGTTTTGCTTTAGCCAATTTTTCTAGGTTGCCTTTGTGGATGAAATCCATTTGGTAATTGCTCAGCTTTGTCCTTAATGTTAACTCTGAAGACAGAGACAAAGGCCTCAGGAATATTATACTGATCATTAGTATTTGCTTACCATTTCCACTAAGTATAGACAATGATAGTGGAAATGCATGGACATAATTTTGGTTGGTGAATAGAAAAATGATTCTGTGTTCAGCATATCCCATACGACTGAACTAAACCTATTTTTTGGAGACCATCTACATCTCTCACTGTGAAAATTTTAGTAATCTGCTTGTCAAGGTCAGGTTAAAAGGTATTGCCAAGTTTTTATGCAAACCGAAAACTATAATAACACTAATACACTGAGGTATTTTTCTATCGTGAGTCAAAAAGTGAATACAAAACAAAGATATTAAGTAACCAATGTAATAAAGTGGCAAACATGAGAAACACCAGATTGGAAAAAATAACTGAGCTGATGTTTTCAGTTCCCTTACCAACCAAGTGGGCAACCTGATTAATGGTGCAGATTGCAGGCAGTTCAGTGGCCACCTGAATGGACATAAGCAGATCATAATCACCTGACAAATTGTGGTCCAAATGTTCTGCTTGTGCAATGAGAATAGCTAATACTGGAGCTCATATCCTAACTGAACCAAAACATGCATTAACCTCACATTATACACAGAAAAAGCAGTTCCAAAAACCCCTAAGACAGTCTGTTTAAAACATAGTACTGATCTACTATGTTATCAGAAAATACATTAAGAATATAAATTGACTTGTAAGTAAGAAGCCCTGAGTGGGAAAATACAGATATATTCTCATCAAATTCTTCCTTCTTTCCCAGAAATCGGTGAATGAGTGCAGTCCTACTTCTGGGTCACTAGTTATACAATCTGTGCTTGTTGGTTGTTTTGTTTCATTTTTTATATTCCCAACCATTTATCAGAAACTAAGGAGACCTATTAATCATTTTCTCTAACTGCTAAACCACAAAACATATCCATTGTAGTCTTGAAATAAAAATAAGATAAATGATTTAACATAAATTGTGGCCTGATGAACCAAAAACAAAGATCGGGCACATGGCAGATCCATGAATGCCTGCCCAGGGTTTAAAATCTATGGTTACTAGGCTCTTCTGACTTGCCATTTCCTTCACAATGGCATTCGGAAAGAACTACACATTACAGAATACAGAGTTACATCCAAATTAAATTGCGTATTGCTTGTAAAACAAGAATAAAGGTGCTGGATAATAGCAACACTATTCTTAGACTGTCTTTTAGTCTTTCCTAAAGGAAGTTCCTAAATCAAATGTTGCATGCACAAAGCCGGGTACATTACAGTTATTATTGATCTTACATATAAGTCTGGCTTCTCTGCGAGGTTACGCAGCACCGTGGGATGAATGATACATTTGCCTGAGTGACCAGGGGCTGTAGGTAAAAGCTGGTGTTTTGTCTGAGTACGCCCAGAAAACGATATGTTAATACAAAAACCTTTTAGAAGGTGGATTGTTTACCCAGTAAGGGTTTACAGTAATTGAATGGGCAATAAAAAATGATTGGTGATCTTTAAAACTTTGAAAGTAAAACATAATGATATAGCTAATTTATAATATATAACACATGAGACTACATCTTTAATTCTGATTCACACAGAGAGCTAAACAATTGCCCAATGAAAGGGTTACTTTCTAGAGTTCCAACCTGGGTCACTAAGAACGAGACCAGAGTTGTCATTTTATTATTCTTTTGATACTTTAACACAGGACTGGAAAAATACATTTACCAGTTGCTGCTTCTGTACCTGTGTATTGTCAATGATGTTGTAAGGAGAGTAGACCTTGTTTCTCACTGAGACGAATACCCTCGGCATTCCTTCTTAAACAGTGCTTCAATTTAATCAGAATCAGCCTTCCCTTGAGGGATCACTTCCTGGTCATTTATTGTGATCAAGAGCAACTAATTCTTTATGCCTCCATTTTCTCATTTGTTAAAAGGCTAAGGGAGGTTGTGATAAAATATTACACTCAAAATTCCGGTATTCAGTCTTTGGTCAGGAAAACAGAACCAATGCTGTGTACCCCAGGTATAAAGGGTCTTAACATACCAATTGGAGGCTTACACTGAAAGAGCTGGGGAAGCAAAGGTCAGAAGGTGACCTCAGCTTGATGTTATGAAGAGCTCCCTGGAGACCTGCTGTGACTCTCCTGTTACCCATACACCTGGCTCCTAGTGTTCCAGGAGAGTAATGCCCATTCTTCCCTCCCACCCCTCGTTTTTAGGTGAAAGTGACTCACTGGAAAATTCTAATTTGGAATCATGGAGGGAAGGGAATCTTGGGAAATATAGTTCCCAATTTCTCCTCTGTGATGCAAAAAAACTTGAAAGGAGGTGGCGATGACATTGAATTAAGCACAGACAATAGTTAAACAAAATACATCCGACAAAACAGGTACTTGGGAGGCATTTTGGTACAAAGACCAGTGTGGTAGAAAAAGCGTTGAGTTTAGAGTCAAATATGTTGATTTTATTACTCCCTAGCTAGTCGACTAGCATCATCTTCCTAAATTTCAGCCTCTTCATTGGTTACACTCTGATGAGGACAAAGCAAGGCAATGTGGGAATGCAGCTTGACTTTGCAATGTAAACATGGCCCTTTGCTTTTCCAGATGGCTGGCAACATCAGAGCACTTAAAATAACATTTACAAAGCCTTTCCCAATACTCTCTTAGCCTACATTGATTGCCATTGTAATCAATACTTCAGAAAATAGTTGGTTGTAAAAGTCAGTATTACCATTATTTCAGATTTCTTCTTTCATGGATTCATCCATTCGTTCACTCGACAAGCATTAGCTGAATGTCTGTTATGACACTTAAACCAAAGAGGAGAGATTATCAATCAGTCAATCAATCAATCACTATATACTATCGTGTGGTAACAAATAGAAGAGGGGCTATTTCAAAGAGAGTTGTCACCTCCTCTCTGACCTCTAACTTCTGAAAAGGCAATATTTAAGCAGAGATTTGAATGAAGGTAAGAGACAAAAGCCATGAGGAGAGTTAAGGGGATACATTTCCAAACAAGGAGACGGGTAAGTGCAAAGGTGCTGAGGTGATATGAACATGGAGTGCTTGAAGCACAGCGTCCATAAATATAAGTACTTACAAATTTTACCAAAGACAGTTAGACTCTATGGATAAATTTCCTAATTTACCTTTTATTATGGAGTAGAATTTAGTTTTATATTTTAGAGTTTATTTTACATTTTCAAATAGTTGTTTTAACTGTCCACAATTAATTACATTTACTGATACAATTTTTAATCAATTTCTGTGTAATATTTTTCATCCAATAATTTTCTACTTTATTTTTCTTCTTTGTAAAATCTATTTTTTAGTCTTTTAACAAAATGCTGTTGCTTTTCTGTGTCTGTCTTCTGTTGTTATTGTTATTGCTGCTGCAGGTAGGCAACAGCTGGTCTGGGTGTAAAATGTTGGGTTACCTATTATGTTTTCTCAGCACTTTGAAGATATTGAATGTTATTAAATTCTTTTCTGTCCTTGGTTGTTGCTGCATAAAAATTTCCCCAGCTTAAGGGTTATTCCTAGTAGATAAACATTCTTTTCTCTTTAGCAGTTTAAAATTTTTCTTTTTTCTTAATGTTCTCAATTTTGCAGTACCTGTCTACATGTGGAATTTATTTTTATCATTTTTTTTGCATTCAGAATGTATTTATGGTATGAAAATTCATGAGTTTCTTCAATTATTGACTGTGTCAGCTACTTATCTTCAAATATCGTTCATCTGTAGTTCCCTCCTCTTCTTTTATTTAGAAATCACTTTGGGCTTACTGAGAACCTCTCAGATCATTCTCTGACTTGTAACTGCTCCTCACTTCATTCCTCTCTGTGATGCACTCTGAGTGAGTTCATTAATTCTTAAAATTTCACTAGTACTACCTGTGTCGCTATCTCAGCACTTACACAATTTATTGAGAGTTTTCAGTTTCTATCCCCGTGGTTCTGTTAAGCTTTTCACATAGCCGCTTTCTCATTCGTCTACCATGTTGAAAAAGACAAACTGAACATAATAAGTGTCCCCGTTTAAATTCTGTCAAAATGGTCCCTCAAATTAATTTTATTTGCAATAAATCAGCATTTTAATTGTTGATTTTCTTGGTTGTCAACAGCACATTTTTTTGGCGTCCTTTCATGATGGGTTTGAAGAAACTTTTAGGTCCAAGTCCTGGCTTTCAGACCAGGTAAACCGTTGCTGAAGGACTTCTGTGTCCACCTATCCCAGATCCCAGGAAGCACCGAGTTTTCACTCTACTATGGCTTTGAATTTCCCTTCCACTTCCAGTATGTGAAAATGTTTGCCTTGATTTTTGAGCTGAGTTGTTTCTAATTGATTTTCATTTGCCCTTGCTCTGTGTTTAGAAAAGAGGCCCTGTGTTTAAGCATGAACTCAGAGAGTCATCTTAACAGAATCCTTATTGAGACTTATTTAAATGTCTTATGTTTCCATAATTCATCTCTTTATTCAGTGATTTTAATAATTCATGGCCATAGGTTTTCTGTTGAATATATTAAATGAGCTATATACGTTCAGAACAATCTTGATTTTAAGCACGTTATTTCAAAAAAGAATATACCTGCTGTAACTAAATTTGTTTTTATTATGCTTTGTCCCCCCCACAAAGATTTTAAATGCAATTTAAATGTGATCTCAGTTGCATTTTTTTCCTTAGAAATTTAAAATAAATTCAGAAATCAGAAATGATTATTGACAGAACATATAGTATAGTTTTTTGGCCCTGCAGAAACAACTTCATTTAAAATCCAAAGAAACTCTACAGACCTCTCATGCCTCAGACAATTATTTTCTTACTCCTCACTCAAGCTTCAGCCCTTTCCACACCAAAACAACCCGTCGCATTGAAAACTGGAGTGTCTGTACTTGTAACCTGGCCACAGTGAAGTCTGCCAGTCTTGCCACTTCACCAGTGCTGAAGGGTTTGCCCCCACGAATCCTGCAATCAGCCAAACACTGCTCAGAGTATCTGAATTTGAAAACCTATTTGGGAAAAAATCCATTTTCAATGCAACCCAGAACTCATCATACTACAACTGGGAAGTGTGAAGAGACATTATCTGAGAACTCTCGGTTTTCCCCAGTTCAGCGTATTGAAGGGAACAGGTGTCTATACCAACTTTCATCTGTGCTAATACAGATGTCTACCTCATTGGATCAAGTCCTCTCCTTTAGTTCCTGTTTTGTTCTATCCTACGTTATTTGAGCTTTCACCATTTTTTAAAGAGATAAAAGGTTTTCAAGGCATGGGTATTAGGTGGGGTGAAAATTTAACAATTGAATGTGTAGCGAACTTTGACAGGCAAGTGGATTAATCTAAAGAGGGATCGTTAGTTCTTTTTTAATACTTCAAGTTCATGTGTAATTTTTGATTTGTTTTTTAAGTTGCTCAAAGTCATAATAAATAGTGACAGAAGATTTTAGTGAGCGGGAGTCAGGGAATATTACTTTGAATTTCTTGTAATAAACATTAATTTCAGCCAGAACTTTTGGCTTCATTCTTTTGCGTGTAAAACAGCTGTTACTAAATATTTTTCTCCTGAATATACATTTCTAATTGATCACAGTCTACCTTTTAATGTAAAGAAATCTAGCTCAAAGCCTCCAATTAAGCAATGTGTATAGGATTTTTAATTTTCTCATATCTAATTGGTTAGAGCATCTTAAATGTTTTATGAGGGTAAGATCCACAGTAGAACAAAGCTTCTTGGACCTCTTACTGTGCGTCTATATAGGCCATTTCTGACAGCCTATCATTTACAGAACTGGGAGTCCTCATCACTAGACTCAGCAGGCAATAGGAAACTGCCTGGCTGATAGCATTGCTGTTATCTCTTTTAATAAAAACTTAATTTCCTTTCTTCTCTCTTATACTGTCAGATATCAGCCCCTTATTTATTTTCCTGACAGCTAGCGGTCAGCTTGTGAGCACCCAAGACTTGCTGGTTTTATTCCAACCATTTCTTCTTTCTATCTCCCCTCCTCCTTTCCCGACAAAGCCATGGGTGAATGTGAGTTTGAGGCTGTTCCTAGGCAAGGCCGGCAGAGTTTCCATAAACAGCACAGCTTGGCACAGAGATGCTGAAGGAGCAGCCACAGCATGTACAGCCAAGAGCACTTGTGGAAATCCTAGGAATGTTAACCAAAAGAATTGCCCCGGGTCCCCACGCACTTTTCACACAGCACACTTAGCGCTGTGTGACCGGACAAACAGCCCTTTGAGCTGTGCAGGGCTTTCAGCCTGTGGTTTGAGGCATGACAGGATGTGGCAGTCCTGACTCTGGATAATGTGGCACAATGCAACAAAATGCGTCAAATTAGAAAATGGAAACTTTTTCTTCCCTGAACTGTAATTTGCCTGTCACTTGGCTTTAGTGCAGCTGAAAACAATTTTTTGAAAGTGAATGTTTATTTCCTGAAGTTTTGTGAGTAATTATAGGCCTGTTCTCTATCTTACATACTCCGCATTCCACCCGCATTTCCCATAACTCTGTCAGCACTGGCAGCTCCTAGCACTTGCGGATGTCGGTCCTTAGCATTAAAAGAGGCTGCCATTGAATGCGTGGCACCTTTGATCAGAGGTGGGTTGACATGCTCTACCTACAACGCATCAAACTCAACAAACTCAACACAGCATGTGTATGTATGTGTGTGTGTGTTTCCAAGTTCGTTTTCCAAATTCAGAGAGAAGGATTTACTGGGAAAATTCCTGATTTTACATCCGTCTTACTACAGGAAGAGAAGGGCATTCTAATGAATTTTTTTATGAGCTGTGTTGCCTAGTGTTCACTGACAAACCTTTGCCTTTCTAGGGGAAGCTTTTGACCCCACGTGGTGAGGGAGTTTGTAACCTGATGCTATTGTTGGAATAATTATAGTCTTAGGTTTTCCTGTCAGCACCCAAGTTAGCTCAGTGAGGTTGTATATTTTGAAATTCTTGTAACTTGTCCTCTATAAATATATGCTTTGGAAAATCAGGTGGTTCAAGGCCAATGTGTTGGTCATGAAACAGCTCTTACATCACTGAAAGAAACAACTTAGATGTATATATATGTATCAAGTTCCACCGTGTTCTATGTATTTAATGGAATTATTGATGGGACATTTATCAGGATTTCTTGATAAAGGAATTCAGTTGAATATTATTTCTCCTGAATATTAGAATTAATATTTGGAAATAAGATTTTATTATAATTAATAAAATAACTCTTACACTGGAGTGGTGCAGCATTTTAGATAAATACTTTTTACCAAGTGCTTAACGTGATTTTGGTTTTTACTACTACCTTTCAGGAAAATGTTATTCTTATTTTCAGAGGGGGAAACTGAAATGTAAAGAAATTTCATAGCTCTTGGGTGGAGCATGCATATAAGAAGATTTTTCAGGGCGTTCCTCTTAAAATATTAGGTTAGTTTCAGGACAGACAGCCTTCGCATATTCCCAAATCCAGCATTTGATGCTTTGTGTTGGTTTACGAATAAGCAACAGCAGTTTCCTGTTTTTTATTTTGCCATCTATGACAGTAAAGGTTTGTTGGTCTGTTGTGTGTTATTTAGGAACATTTTCTGTAACTCTTAATTATTTAAAAACTCCTTTGATTCCAAATCTCCGGTGCTATAGAGAAATAACTGGATTTTTGTGGCAATGAAAATTATACAGGTGTCTGTGGGTTTGTGCAATTCTGTGAGATGAAAGGTACTTAAAATTATTAGAGCTATACATTGGCTTAAATTTAATAAAAACAACATCTTTGAGCTGGTAAAGTGAACATGTACATCTTAGAACACCACTATCAGAAAAATATATCTCTAACTTTGATTTCCTTAATTGTGAATAACAATGATGTTTTACTTTTAGTAAACTGATTCAGTTGCAATAAACTAGCATTTAAGGCATTGTTTCCAAGAACACATTTGTTATATGCATACATGGGCTTACAAGAAAAGCTGGCACCTGTACTTGTAAGAGACTGCTATATCAATTTGAAAGCGAACTTCTGACCATTGCTCAGGAACACCTGTAAAACAGAAATGGATTGCTGTTTTTCACCCAGATTAGTTTTACGGGACCTAGCTCTTTCATTTTGGGGGAAGTGTCCTTCTATCATGTCTCATTTTTTGATGCCCACTGCTTTGGGGAAAATCCCCGAGTTGGGGAATGGGAGTCAGTGTAAGAAGTGGATTTTTCTATTTATCAGATATTTAGACTATAAGCAGAAGGTGTTGAAAGCAGTTTTGCCAGCTATCTGTCTCTCCTTATCAATTTAATCTTGATGACTTCACAGACGTTAGTGTGGACACCGAGCTGCCACGATGCCATTTAACTACCTTGCAGTTGGAGAGTCGGGTTGCTATTGGCCACTGTGGTTTAAAACCATAATTATGCTCCAGCTCAGATCTCACATCCAAATTTCAGAATTATATATCCAGTCGTTTACTCAGTCTCCTGTTGGACATCTAATATTGTTCTGCCTACAGTCTTTCCCGTCTTAGTTAAATGGCACCAGCAGCCTTCCAGTGGTTAAGCCAAAACCCTTGAAGTTGTCCTTGTTTCCTCCCTTTTCTCACACTCCAAGTCCAACCTATCAGAAAATTTTCTTGATTCTACTTTGCAAATATGTGTATTATCGAAATTGCATATCTACAGTCTGAATAGCTTCACACTGCTACTACTGTGCTTCAAGCCATACTCATCTCTCAACTGTATCATTACAATAGCCACTTAGTTGGTCTCCCTGCCTTGATATTGGTCTCAGATAAACCACAGTAAATCTTTTAAAACGAAAGTCAGGTCTTGTCATTTCTCTGCTTAAAATCCTTTATGAAGTGGCTTTCCATTTCACTTGACTAAAATGTCATTTTTTCCTGTTACCTAAAGAAACCAACATGATAATCTTGCTACCCCCGCCCCCAACACACACCTTGGTCCTCTGATCTCTTCCTCTACTATTCTCCCCCTTGCTCACTCTACTATAGTCATACTGCCTTTGTACTTGGCATATAAGGCATGATTATACTCCAGGGCCTTTGCACTGACTGCCATCTCTGCCTAGAACACACCCATATCAGCATCTGTTTCATCTGTTTCAGGTCTTTATCAAGTGAGATTTACCTTTGCAATGAGATCTCTCAGACTTAAAAGATTTTCCCACCAACTTAGCAATACCATTTACCCTGTTCCTTCTTCTTTTCTCCTCCATAACCTTTCATTATATTTTCTAATTATTTATTATGTTTATTGTGTGATATTTATCTCACTCTACTTCAGTGCAAGCTCTTCAGAGGAATCTTGCTCTGTTTTGTGCACTGATATATTCCAAACATCTGGGGCAGTTTTTACACATAGTAGATGCTCAGTAAATATTTGTCAAATGAAAGGAGGTGAGAAACAAGTTTGGGTTGGGGCTGTGTGACTTGCACTTTGTAAATTCCTGTTTAATACATTCAGTCAGTACTTTGGTCATTGCCTCCACCCTTCCTCCCCACCCGCTGGCCGACTGTAACTGTTCAGTAGACGCATGAGCGCTGCGTCACTACTACATATATTACAATGTGCGATATGGTAGAGATCTGAACTAAAAGATTGAGTCCTCACCCACACAGAGGGGCAGGTGGTTGATGATAGCAAACAGCAAACAATAGCACATGCAGCGTATAATTCAGGGCAAAATCTTAATTTCTGTAAAAGCTCAGAGGTGAAAGACATCAGTAAAGTTGTGATAATTATAAAAGGATTTTAAAATTGGAGAATCGCATACATAACATAGAACGTTATGTAATTATTTTTATAAGGTTATGCCGTGTATTTTATTCATTTACTTTATTTTTAGTTACATGGAGTTTTGGTTTTTCATAAAGGGAATCATGACTAGGAGCTCCCAAACTGGCTGACAGGGGCCTCTAACCAGAAAGGAAGGCTTGTCAACAGAAAGTGCTAGACTTACTTCAAGAATAAGCCATTAAGAGGAAGTAGAGGGTCTATATGATTTCACTCTGTAGTAAATCAGCCAAATCAAAACTCAGGGATATGATGTGGCAAAGAAAGTAGGAACCTCAGGCATGTCAAGTTTTCCCTGGAGGGAAGCCGTGTAGGCAGGCGAGCACAAAAGCCACATAATCACCTTATTCATGACTGGGAGTTCATCTCTGCTGGTATCGATTGGCAAGCACTTGGAAAGAGAAGGTAGTGAATGACACTCTTAGAGAAAAGCTTAAATATATTAGCTAGTTAATTGAAAGGCTTCAACACATACCAGGCTTCAGGCGATCCAAGAACAAAGCAAGTTGAAATTTATCATAGTTGGAAACAGAAGAAAGTCAAGATCGTCACCAAATGCCTAGGCATTGTAACTTTCAACTTTAAGTATTACAGCCTGTTTCTTGAAACTCTCCTCTAGTGTGTGTGTTTATGAACATTTTTCTTGTTTACTGTGCTATAAAAATAGAATAATTTGAAGCAATGAAACATGCTGAAAGAGTAGTTGCCCATATATTAGTCTTCATGAGAATTCAACCATGAAAAGCTGCTCAACTCAACCCTACTGTGTATTGCTAGGAATCACGTACTGCAGTTTAAGGTATCCTGGCTAGTTAACGTGGCATTTAATTACATACAGTGATGCACCAAAACCAACTGGCTGTAGTTTATCAACATAAAAAGGTAGAAGGTGACTATGGGCTTGATAAAACAACAAGGTACTTCTTGATCAAGATAGCATGGAATACATGTCCATTCATTTATTCATTCCCTCAGCGAATATTTATTCAGTCCTTTCTCTTGTAATAAGTAATGATTTGATAAGTGGGGATGGGAAAAATGTGAGAAACTTAAAAGTGAAAATGGGGACTTAAATGTTCTGTGCCTTACAGTAGAGAATGTTACTACTATGAACAGAGAAGTGTCCTAATGGCTCAGTGAAGATACTGGGCAGGAAGGAGGGAATCTGAATTAGAGGCAGGAAATAAAAAAGGCCAGCCTAGGGGTATGGCAGGGAAAGAGAGGGAATGAGGAGTGGTGGGAGACAGCTATGGAACATAAATAGGGCCCAGTCTCGATTGGATGAGAGGGATTGGAAATTCCTTCTTGAAGAGTAATAAGAAATGAAGCCTGATTCCAGAGTATGGCAGAGATTGAAAGTAGTTTTAGGGGGAGAGAAGGACTTATTTCTTGAAACAGAGGCAGGGATAAGAAGGGAGAAAATGGTGTCACTGAGTCACTGTAACTGTGCCACAGATGATGACTTGCTCTTACTAGTGATAGAAATGCTCAAGTCAGGATCTGAAGTAGTGACAGCTTCCTTCACTCTTACTGAAACTCTATCATGACAACAAAAGCATATTCTTAGGCCCACCTATAAATAGAATACATCTCTCCTTTTCCCAGCTTAATTTCCAGTGAATTTCTAACTCTGATTTTTACCAAAATTTCTTCTCTTCAGCAGTCTTATTTTTTTCTGCATTTTTATGCACTTGCCCTGCCAGCCCACATCACTCTCCTGCATGTTGCTGATGTCTCCCCTCCCGCTGCCCCTGCAATCACGTCTTCCTATCGTATTGCTCTGGTTCCTCCTTTTGTGGAAAAGAAATTGTCTTGTCTCTTTAGATAAAGATCATCACAAATTAACGTAGTTTGATTCTTGCCTGTGTTGTCATCCTTTCTTGATTTTCAATTTGATTTCTACTTGGAACATGATATATTTGTGGATTAGTAATAGCACTTCCCTTTCTGTTAATCATGTTCTGTTTTTCTATTTTCAAGTGTGAGTCCTTTAAGCCAGTGGGCTCCAAAGCAGGTGTGCACGCAACCCAGTGGGCAAGCAAGATACAGAAAGTATTAGGATATCTGTCTTTGTATCTGAAAATAAGAAACATTTTCCTAATATTTAGCATGTAAAATGAACTAGTTGGTTCCTCACACTGTCATACGTTACAGATGCTACTCAAATATTCAGTCTATCATGGCCTATTGCAGTTTACGTGTGCCGGGTCTAGGGAGTCCGTGCGCGATGCCACCCACTTGGACTGCGGCCCCTTCTTCATTAAGAAGTGCAAGTGACTTTAAAAGACCCTGGCAGAAAAGCCATGGATTAAAGGCTTTACTCGGAATGCAAGCACCAGCAAACAACTAGACAGGGGCAGAGCTGTCACCGTTCCTTTTCAGATGACCTCAATGACAGCCAATATTCATGAAAAGACAAAAACAAAATGTAAGACCTGGAAGAAGATCTAACAAGTAGTTAGACAACAAAATTGAAATTATGATGAGGACTGTTTCAAATACAGTCTTATGCATATCGTCATTAAAGATGGCTATAATCCCAAGTGTATATTCTGCCCTTAGTTACTAGTTAATAATGATAGTACATGCATATAATTTGTAAAGAAATATGCATGTATTGGGGAATTTGCTCAATATCATTTTACTAATAGGAGTGAATCATAACAGTTTGGAGACCTCTGATCTAGTGGATTTTTTATTGGAGAATATGAATAATTTTTTCATGATTTAACAAAATGTTAAGGTTCCTGCAACTATAAAATGTAGCTTTGAGACTAGAAGATTTACATGGCTTTAAAAAGTGTAGGTATTTATCCCTAAGCCACTACACAGCAGAATCCAAAAGAAGCCTCTCTCCTGACAAAGAGGGACAAAATGCCCCAAGAGTGAAGATGGACACTGTGGAGTGGCCACAGGGCACGGGCACTGAGTTTTAGGCTGTGGTGTTTCTCTCTATATATATCGTACTGAGTTCAAGTACCCACCACAGGCTGCTGGCCTTGGTGGAAGGAACTATGGACACTCTTTGGGACCTTACTTTCACTGCTACTGCAATTTTAAATGTCCTAATTCTAAAGTAGCTTTTTAAGGTGCTTTACTAATGGATTTGCCCATTTGGAGCTTGATTTTTCCCCTTGGAGTACTTGCAGGGGCTTATGGAAAGGAACCTTCTCAGTGGTCCTATTGTGTTAGGAGACAAATACTCTAATAATTTTGTCCTCAAAGGGCACACAGCCCTTGTCATGTGTTCTGACCACCAGCCACACTTCATTTTTCATGACGACAGAGGGATTTCTTCTTTCCCACGAGTTAGCACGGGGCTAACAATTTCAAATGCAATTCCATGGGCTACTGTTAATTAAAGGGGACTATTGTAGCCAGCAAGAATTTTATAAACTGTATTTTCCTTCTAAGATTTTAAAAGCAGTATATGCAGGCTCCCATGTGTAGTTATCATTACATTCTAAAATTGAAATGAGCCAGTTTTGTATTATATTAGTGTTTTGTTTAGAAATTGAGAAGCTAAAGCCACAAATCATTAGCTAGCCCTGACTGCTATGGTGATAAATACCATACAAAAGACTATTATGATTTTTTAAATTATAAAAATAATTTTGGAAATGGAAAGTGTCTATGGTAATGACTGCTTAGATTTATATAGTACCTGTTGAAAAGTTTTCAAAGTGCTTTAGAGACTTACCAATCCTCACATTTCTCCCTGGTGTGGAAAAAGAACAGACAGAAAACTGGAGAAACAAAGCCACATGCTGCTCCCAAGGTTCCTTAGTGAGCAATGAAGAAGCAAAGAACATAATCAAGAACCACCTCGTGACAAACACTGTCTAAGCTAGAGCAGTTAAGGGTTGTCAAGGAACATATGTGAAGGACACACAGACAAAGCCAAAGGAGGGTGGAAGGTGCAGCTGGCTGGAGCAGGGGAGAGTGGTGGGGAGACAATGGAGACAACTGTACTTGAACAACAATTAAAAAATAATAATAGTAAAATTTTTTGATACATTCTACCCCACCTAATAAAATTAGTAACAACTGGACAATGTACTATCAAGTTGTCTTTTGGTAGTTTGCATGATTTTTGAAAACAGATTTCTTTTGAAGTACTAATGTTGTGCTGTCTCTAAATAAAGATTCTGAGATGCATCCTACTAGGATGATATAAGCCTCTTGGGACACCTAGACTTTGATATAAGAGAGGTTGTGGACCCAGCAGGAGAGCTGAGAGAACACTCTTCTGCCCAGGAACCCCAGGCAGGAGAGCTGAGAGCACCACTTCAAGCGCCAGGGCTCTTCATGAGTGCATGGCCCTCAGCTTTTCAGAGAACAGAGAAGTTGGAGAAAGGTCATAAATATCTTCTGAGGTACGGAAAGTATTTGGTGTTAAGACTAGGGAGTGAAGAGGTCTTATAATGGGGCAGTAAAATACGATGATATTCTCAGCAATTCTGGAAGCTGGTGGATCGGCCGCCAGATCTCTGGAATGCTGTCTGTGCTCAGGTCTCAGTATCTGCTGATAAGAAACTTGTAATCCCACCCTCAAAATATTTCAAGCTGGTGGTGAAATGAATCAACCTAAAGCAGCAGCCAAGTCCAGCTCCTGCTAACCCAGTCACTTCCCTCACTTCTAGTAGACTGACAGAAAAGGAACTTGCATCTTTTGGTGGTAGATATTGTTTGCTTTAGGTTTTACTTTTCTCTTACATAAAATGCCTGGCATATACTTACAGATTACAAGACAAGAAAATGGCATCCATGGTCAGAAAAGGAAATAGTCAACTGAAGCAGATCCATAGATGGACTCCATCATGGAATTACCAGATAGTGGTTTTAAAATATATATGATAAAAATTAGTTTTAAAAAAGTATAGTAGAAATGATATACAAAATTCGCAAAGAAATAGAAAATGTTAGGGATACAAAAACTTTTTAAAAATGAAACTAACATATGCTAGAAATGAATATATAACATCAGGAAGCTTTTATGAGATGGACTTAAAAGCAGATTTCCTAGAGCAAAGAAAGCTTTAAATAAACTTGAAATAGTCAGTAGAAAACATTAGAAAAAAGGAGTTAAAAAATAACATCTAAGACCTTTGGGAAAATATAAAATAGTCCAAGGGGAGGAAAAGGAGAGAGGGGCAGAATAGTTGATAAAACAATCGTTAAGAGCACTCTGAAACTGATGAAAACTCCAAGTCACTTAGCAAATCCAAGCAGGATAAATATGAAGAAAACCACATTGCAGTCAGTTGCTGAAAACCAAAGCTAAAGTTTAAAAGTGTCCAGAGAAAAATGGCATGTGCACAAGTGAACATCAATAGAGAGGATAGATTAGTTCTCAGTAGAAATAATGGAAGCCAGAAGATTAAAATATATTCTCAAACCAGAATTTTATATCCAGCAAAATTATACTTCAAAAAGGAAGGCAACATAGTGATATTCTCAGATAGAAAGAGCTGAAATAATGTCTCTCTGGGTGACCTTCACAGTCTGAAATGCAGATAGAAATTCTTTGGGCTGAAGAGATGAATACCAAATGGAACTCAAGAACTTTCCTTGCAATCATTTTATGTTTTAGTTGTATGTATTGATTCCTTTAAAAAAAATTAGGTATTTAAAGCAAAAATGATATATCATAAAGTTGTTAACATATATACAAGTAAAATATAAGACAAAAAGAACACAAAGGTTAGGTGTACATAGAATACTACTTATAGCTTTATAGTATTTATGAATTAGTATACTATTACTTGGAAGAAAAGTGTGATAGTTTATAGATGCATATTATATTCATATCCACTATTAAAATTACATATAAAATGTATAGTTTAAAAATTAATACATGAAAAAAAATAAAATTCTCAATAACATCCATTTCTCCCCCAAAAGGCAAAAATGGAAAGGACATTCCATATTGGTAAACAGATCAATTTATCAAGACATAAATTTTCAGGATAAAAATCAATACACAATAATCAATCATATCTCTATATTTTAGCAGTGAGCCATTGAAGAATAACATTGAAATAACAATTGCATCTATAACAACATCAAAAACATCAAAAATGGAGAAGTAAATCTTATGGAATATGGAAAAGAACTCTGCTGAAGTTATAAGACATTAGTGAGTGAAAGTAAAGAAGACTTCAACTGGAAAGGCATAAAATGCTATTGGTGGGTCGGACTGATGCTGTTCATTTTCCACAAATTAATAGATAAATTTAAAGTAACCTTTATCAAAGTTTCAGCAGACTTTTTGTAAAGAAATAAACAAGCTGGTTTTAAAATTTATATGAAATGCAAAGGACCTAGAATAGCCAAAACAATAAAAGAAAATAATTTGAAAAACATATGCTACCTTTTCAAGACTTATAAAGCTATGACAATCAAGATTGTATACTTTGTGATGATGTTAAATTAAACAACAGGTTAGGAAGAGACCTGGAATTCCAGAAATAGACACACGTGTGGCAAATTGAATTTTGATCAAGATTCCAAGTCAATCCAAAAGGCACAGCAAAGTCTTTTTTAACAGATGTTACTGGGACAATCAGAAATAAACTGCAGCCCACTCCTCATTCCTCACATAGACATGGATGTAAGGCGGTCACCATGTAAATGTGAAACTCAGAACCAGCACGCCCCTTAAAGAAAACGTTAGGAGAGCATCTTTATTACCTGGGAATAGGCAAAACTCTTTTAGTCAGGACGCAAAAAAATATTAATCATAAAGACAAAACTGATAAATTATACCTCCTCGCAATTAAAAATATCTGTTCATCAAAAAGACACCATTGAAAATAAACATGCAAGTCACAAACTGGGAAGAAATAATTACAGCAAAATAATCTGAAGATTTAAAAAATGTAGAATACCTACCAAGCTCCTAATAATCAATTATAAAAGACAAATAATCTAAAAATAAAAGTGAGAACTTACTGACTTCACAAAAGAATATGTGAATGGTCACAAAGCTCATGAAAAAGTTGTTTAGCATCATCAGTCACCAGGGAAATGTAAATTAAACCACAGCAAGACACCATCCATAGTCATGAGAATGGACAAAATGAAAAAGAGATTGACAGGCATCTCTAAATGTTTGTCATTAAAAGGATCTTTTTGTTTTTGTTTTTAGTTTGATTAGAAAATAAATTGCATATCCATGTGCTCAACTGATTTTTTTCTTGTCACTGCTCAACAAGCCAAGTTTAAACCACTGGGAGATACTAATTTTGTCATTAGTTTCAATGGTTCAGATTATGCATGAACATATAAAAGAAACCATTTCAACATTAAAATTTTATCATTTTATCTGAAGGTTCAAATGCATATACTTTGTCAAATAGGAGAATTAAGTTTTAAAACATCAGAGAATAATAATTTCACCAGAAGTTATTTAAAATTATTTTGTTGACATTTATCTATAGAAAAAATATCTGAACTTTAACTCATAAACTGTGCACAGCATATAAGGAAGATGAATGGATGAATAACATGGGGACAGAGAAGAAAAAATAATATGCAGTTTTCTTATGTCTTTAAAGAAGAAAAGTAGGAAAATTGAGAATCATTAAGAACATAGTGTTTTATGAATCACATAAAAAAGGAATGAAATAAGATAAGGAAAAAAATGGAAAACTTATGTTTCTTCTAATGAGTCCCATTCTCATCCTTTGTGGGAAGGATTCCTTAGAGTCTTCATCCCTAAGTTCATGTAGACAGTGAATCGCATCAGGGATCTGGGAGGTTGCTCTAGCCTTCCTACTTACTGTGATGAGAAATATGAAGGATTTATTAACACAGAGCTCTTCAGAGTTATCGATGAAAAGGAAAGATCCATCATGTAACTCCCAGGGCACCGAAGGAGATTCTACTTTATTGATTCAGTAGTTAATAGAATCAGTCATTTATATGACCTGTTAAAAATGATTTGAATTTGAATGATGAATTTTATTTGGCCACTGAGTTTTTTTGAAAGTAGGGAGGGAAAAGAAGGAAAACATTTTGCTAAAATAAATATTTTGTTCATATGTTTTAAACCTGAGTATAATTCACATGACAAGAATGAGCTGCCTAGTAGTTAAAACAGTCACCAAAAAACAAACAAACAAATGAGTCTTTAACAAGCAATCTTCTTTGCCCTAAAGAAAGCTGAGTAACCAACTATTATATTTTCCCTTGGTCATAACTTTCACTCTTCTTTCCATGCCTCCCTTACATTTCATTGCAATAAATAAACACAAAAACTCAAAAATGTCCCAATGTCACAAAAATAGTTTCAGTGTCCCCTTGTATAAGTAATTGTATGCATTTAGTTTCTCCTATTTGAAGTAACAAGGTAATTTTTAGTAGATCTCTCTTATTTGTCTTAGAAACAACCCCCTAAATCTGGGTCCTGAGAACCTCTCTCCCACCTTCAGAATGTGTCCAAGCGCTACAGAACAAAGGTTAGCAACATGTCCTTTGTTGCTAGTCAGATCTACATCTCCCCCTTCCAACTCTACAATCTTGAGCAAGTAACTGCCTTGCTCTGCAGTTCCCTCATGTGTAAAATGGGGCACACGGTGGTCACTGTGTTTGGATCACAAACATCATTCCACTTTCAATGCTTTATCTATTTGTTGTCATCCAAGCTCCTTGCCAGTAATTTGAGTAGCAGTGTGTTTTATATATATATATATTTTTTTTTTTTTTACTTGCAACCAAAAGTTCAGTAATAAAGGAAAAAATAGTAGACCTACCTCAGAGAGCTTTTGTAAGGAGTAAAGGAAGTAATGCACATAAAGCACTTAGTTTTATAGAGTGCCTAGGTTCATAGCAAGTTCTCAATTAAATGTAGCTATTGCTGTTTTTGTTGTTGTCCCAGCAAAGAAACCTGGGGAAAACAGCCATGTCCACTTTGATTCTGGGAGGGGATTTAGGAAGAGGAATAGCATTTGAGCCAGCTCTTATCTTTTGGTATCTCTCTTCCCACTTGTAGTGGGGCTCTCAGATGTACCATCTGAACTCACATTCTAATTCTTAACATTTTCCCTCTGTTCTGGTATCTTTTGATTTGCACTAGGTTTTCCTCTCCCTAGAAGTTTTACTCTGTTAAATGCCTTGAAATGAACACAGAATGAAGTTAATGAGGGAGAGCCCACTGCCTTTTCTCTTTTGCTTCACGTTTTGAAAGAATTACAAGATGATGTTCTTATGAGGAGATGGAGACAGGGCTGTGGCTAGCGGGTTCTCTGCTACCCTGTGCCTAGGATGAGTTAAAGCTTTTATGTTTCAACACTAGAAAAAGTCGTGTTGCTAGGTATTTGGAAATCATTGCAGGCAGGCTCTTTTTGAACAAGGTACTGGGAAGACTGAAAATCAAGGTGGATTTTCTGAGCATAAAAATGTTTGTCCCGTGGTTGTCAGAGTGAGCTGGCTACAAGGACAGAGTGAACTGTGTTCCCACGGCCTGAGTGGGAGGGACTAGCAACTGGTCCGAGGAGTTCTGTGGATCCGCTGCTGTGAGACTGGCGGGAATTCATGCCCCCATTCAGGTCTCTCAGACTAATGCATGTCATGCCCTTGGAACATGGGACAAAGTCCTTGTGGCTGAGCCTGCCAGTGTACCAGCAGAGTCACTTGCCTTCATGAGAATCACACAAGCTTAGACAATGAGCAATGCAACAGCAAACAACATGAACTGCCATCAGAGGCTTCGCCCCCATTTTTCTGAACTCCATAAGCCCAGGAAGTCCTGGTGTTCCCCTAAGAAGGACAAGGAAATCATAAAATACTAACTTTTTCATAATCCTTGGCCATTTGAGCTTGGAAATGGGCATGATTTGTTTTAGAAATATGAACAAATGTGTCATTTTATGTACCTAAAATTGCATAGGAAAACTCCTACTTGCTCAGACTCCTAAGGTGGATGGTTTGCCTGGCTGTCTAATCATCCGGTGTCTTATGCTCTGATGCCACGGACCAGGCCTTTTCACTTCTGGATGACTCTGAATGCTAATGTTCAATAATTTTTTAAAACTTCACTTGTTATCATTAATCCCTGGATATTCAAATCTTCAAAAGGAAATGTTAGTTGTTCTTTCCTTTTTCCTGTTTTCATTTCTCTTTCAATTTGTAAGCTAAAGCTTGTGGTCCAATATTTGAAAAACAAACCAACGTTCTACAAGTAGTAAACCATCACTACACCGTTAGTAACGAGCCCCATGCAGAGCATCTCTCTGCCTGACAAAGTGTTTAGAGAGGAAACACTTAGTGAAAGCGTTAGAAACAAAATGCATTTCAACGAGGTAGTGTGGTGTGCAGCACATCAAAATATGGAGATTAAAGCACTCACAAACTTTCCTCTATCACAAAACTGTCCTACTTGTCCTTTTGGGAAACTAGCCTATCAAGTATATGCTTTGATCATTAATAATGGATTCTTCCTGACTGGCTGTCAACATAAAAATTAAAATGCCTAGTTGAGAAAGCACAAAAGCAACTTTGGTAAAGAAAGATTAATCATTTGTTGCAAATAATAAAAGCCTCTTCACTACTATAAATCAGTCTAATATCATTAGGAACTTCTATTTTCTGTAGAAAACACATGACACATCTAACATTTAAATTAAGGTAAACTGCTTATGTTTAGTATCTATGATATGCCTTGATGATAATAAACCAATAGAGTACATTTTGTGAGGATATGAAATGACTAGTAATATGTCCACTCATGAAGAGCTCATTTATTTACATATTTAAATTAATTACATTATTAAAACATAAGTGCATCTTTTATGTTCTAACAAGTTAAAGATATAAAGGAGACAAGCTCAAATGCAGGTGGGCATTTAGCAAGGATAGTCTTTCACTGACAGTAAACCTTGAATACTTTGAAAGGAAGAATTGATTTTTTTCTACTGTAGTTAAAGCGTACACTTTTACATTTAGAGAAATGGTACTATGAAGGAAGAAAAAATCAACAACATAACTCTAAATATTTACTTGTAATAATTAAAAAGTGAAATACATGTTAGC